>OMPJ01028499.1:0-11636 GCA_900312935.1 Carapus acus
ATATATAAAAAAAAAAAAGATGTTTGAGCACTGTTGTTTCGTTTCACATTGTGACAATTATAATTCACATAACAGAACTGTGTCGCTATGTTTGAGGGAGGAGGCAAGCAAATTTCCCGCGCGACTCCCCCTGAAACCTGCATGTGTGTGTATGTGAGTGTGGGGGTGGAGGGATGCGCTTCGGCGTACGTGCTAATCCACCTGTCTTTAACTTTCATACTAGATGGCCTTGTGGATGCCATGAAAACGCACATTGCCTGTTTGTATTGTCTCGCATGATGCAGGTATGTGCACAGTTTGTCTCGTTCGGTAAAGTTGTATTAGCGCTCAACTTAAAGTTAGTCTGTTCTATAGCTGACTGTGAGAGATGGCCTTGTGGATGCCATGAAAACGCACATTGCCTGTTTGTATTGTCTCGCATGATGCAGGAATAAAACATCAATAAGGAAGTACCCTCTGCGTTCAGCGTCCCTCTGTGTCCCGACCCATCCGATGCACCAGAACACAACGCAGTGTAGTCGGGGTGTGCAGATTGGACCGGCTACACGAGCACCACTGCCGACGTCATGCAATGCTAAATGTGGCTACCCCACCGGACAGGGCTGTCAGAGTTCCCAACTTGCACATCAAATCTCGGTGAGTAGAGTACATGAGCGCCTGTGAGCGTCTCTTCAGCTTCAATACTGTCAATAACGGACCGCTGTGAAATCAGAGTCTGAGAGTGGAACCTGCTGCACTCATATCAACCCGCGCTACCGCATTTTGTTCCACTCTGGATTGTTTACGTTCCCTCGTGACGCTTCTTCACAGAGCAAAAATTGACAATTTTGATATTGAATTTAACATATTTGGGAAGTATGAACCTTTCGATGCGTTGGTAAGTATGATACGTGTGCTTCAAGCCGCGTCTTCAAACACCCGTGGGTGGAAATGACAGAAGCGCAAACTTCAGTTCCCAAAGTTGTCCTATACCGCCCTGTCCAACTCTACCCTTAATGGAAAAATTGAGTTTATCAAATGATTTACAGACAGAAAAATGAAGGCAGCCTTGTTATAAACAATTTCTGTTAACTGTCTTATCCACTAATGTTTTAAGCCATGGAGTAAGCGGGACAATGTCCTTGTCTTCGGTCATTGTTGGCTGATCACCTCGAGGTATATCAGCCAACAATGACGTCCGACGCGTTCATTATCCCTTACTTATGGTTGCTGTGAACCGGTTCGCACATTATTAGTTACAAATAGTTCCTCATATAGTGTGTCACATATGTGTCATTCAGTGAGTCCGCGTTAGTAGCTTGAGTTTGCAATATCACTTACGTTTGTTGTGAAAGAAAAAAATAATCATAGAATTCACAACTTGTGCCACTTGTACCTGCAAAATGTTTATGTGGTGGTCTGAACAAAGTCTGCACATAACACTGCCTGAAAGGAGCTAATTACAATGTGGGCCTGAGGTTGATTGAAAACAGCAAGAGTTGGATTGGATGTAAGAGTCACGGTTTATATAACTCCTCTCAAGAAACATAACGAGACAAAAGATTTATTAGGTGAAGGCCTGTGAGAACAAGTGGCCCTTCAACGTAGATTCAAAGGACTCCAGGGTTTGGGGCTTGGTGGAGAAGAACAGGCTTTCATTGGATGGTCAAAACCACAACAAAATCTATGTCAACTTTTTTTTGGTCTGTCTTCTCTCCTCCTCTTTTTCTAAATAGCTGAGGCTCAGCCGCCTGCTCACTGTTTACTGTAGGGAGGCTTTACTTGTGATAAGAGGGTTACATCATTATTAAATGAATTTGGTGAGGAATCAATCAAGAGACCTTCAGCTGAAAACATTGTGTCACACTTGCAGTGACTTCATGATGGAGCACAGCGACACCTACTGGTGCATAGTCACACTCTCAGGAGGAGGAGGAGTGCAGGAGAAGAAGAAAGGGGAAGTTACAGAGAAGGAGCGGCAGAAGACGGCTGATACAGTAAGATTTCTGAGTGTGATTTCTTGTTCTAACGCATCATCCTGCAAATGTCCCATTAAATGTGATGTGTGTAGATTCTGTCAGTAGCACGCAGACTTTGTTTTCTTTTTGCTGCGGTGCGGCTCTTGCTTTGTGTCTTAATCTTAGCAAATTCCAAGCAACAATGAATAAATTCTCTTTTTTTCTTTCATTAGTAAGGAACCAAACATTGCCTTTTTTTGGCATTTCCTGTGCTACTACAATAGAGCACTTGCTTACACTGTCCTCCAGCTGTTGTGTATGTGTGTGCAGATTTATGATGAGCCTCCACCTACTTTAGAATTGTTTTGGGGAGTTTTTCCCCTCATAGAAAGCTCAGATCAGCTTTGGCTTTTTGACTTGGCACCTTTACTTAATCTGTGAGGTTAGGTGCCTTGCTCAAGGGTGCCTCAGTGCTGAGGAGGTGCCAAGGAATCCCTCCACACTGAGCCACTGCTGCCCGAACTGCATCTGTCAGCCACCAAACATCACAAACACAACAACATTCAGACTGAAGGAAGTGACATCAGTGTCAAACAAGGTGAAGAAAGGAGGAAAGGAAAATTGATCAAAATCAAATTTATGATTGTGACACTTGTGTAAGTTTACCACTTGATGACGCCCAGTGAGCAGCTCCCCAGCCACACACACCCAGGTGGGGGAGGATATTTCGAGGGATTATGTCTTTGCTACAACTTTCAGTCAGGACTAAATTTCAGAGCCAAGTGAAAATACGGAGAGCACTGGAGTTACACAAAGAATACTGAAGAATAGTAAGAGAACATTAGGGATGTCAGAATTCCCAAACAAAAAATGCTCAGCACAAAAAAATACACTGTCACATTCATGCAGATAGACACACACACACACACACACACACAGGTGAAGAACACTGCGGTTCTCCTCTCTATGCTCCTCTCTCTATCTCTATCTCTCTCTGCCTCTGTCTCTCTCCCCCTCTCTTTTCCACCTCTCAGCACAGGTAAGTAAGCTGCACCATGCACACCCCAGAGTAACAAGGTGGCCAGTTGGGAGAAGGGCAGCCTGAGAGAAACCGCCGTCTGCCACCAGACGTTTGCCGTCTCGTCTTTTTATGTAGCAGGTGGTGGTGACGGCAGCCAATCAAGACGTTGTCTCCCACCAATCATCACACGGCGTTGTCCCATGGGAGTCTCCTAGTTAAAGGAACACACACACAGCCCAGCCACACCCTGCCCAGCCACACCCAGCACGCACAGCAATCATCTGAACCCATGACACACAATCGTAACAGACTTACACATTAACAGAACGTACGTCTATCCAAATATTTTAAAATATGCATTAATTTTCCACACTGGTATTGAATTTCTTACTTTTCAAAGCGTTACTGCCAATTTGCAGCTTAAGGGACAGTGTGTAAGTTCAAATGTGATATCTAAAAACATTTCACAATACATGGGAAAAAAAAGTGTAGAGTGCACCATGGTGAGTAGGGTGGACCTCCATCAGAAGATGTTACCCGATACATTCCGGCTTAGGTCCAAGTGACAGACCCAAACATGCATTTGAATAAAATAGAGTTGGGAATGAAACTCTTCAACACCAAGTGTTTAAGGATGGGAGAGGGAGAGGCCAGGACATTTGGGGACATGATCACCATCATTAGTACCAAGCAATCCGCCGAGCCCCGTTCTGAGGGGTTGCCGTCTTTTCTCGGGATTTTCCTGCAGCAAAAACGGCCCAAATCTCAAGAGGCGCAGACATTTCAACACTTGTACCTTTTATGGCGACATCTAGTGGACACAATAGAACACTGCAGGTGTCCAGCGTCGATTTCAAAAGGGACAATTCTCATGTGCTACTACGTTGACAGTTACGTGGCCAGGTTTGAGTCAAACTTCGTGTTTTTGGATGCTTATGCACGAATAATTTTGACATGTTGGAGATTTGGAGGGAAGTGGCGATTAATCCCGACGTCCTTTGCGATTTGGGCACCCCTGTTCTAAAGCCACATTAGACCCATCACACACTTTCAGCGATCTATCTATCTATACAGGTACATACATACATACAAACACGTATTTATACGTGCTGGTATGTATGTACAGTACCAGTGGCGTGCAGTGAGGGTTGGGGTTGGGGAGGCTCAAGTCCCAAGTCAAAAAGTTGTGTAAGATGTAAATAAAAACAGAATATAACGATTGCCTTTTCAACCTATTAGATGGAATACACAACAAAGACAAGATATTTAATGTTCAAACTGATAAAGCGGATGTCCTGCCATTGTTGTTCCCGATTTAATGTCTATGCAAAATTCAGTGTTACTTCCTAATTTAAGTTTCATCATTACAATGGGAGTCAAAACACTTGCAAGATCTTAGACTTTTTTTAAATAAATATCAAATATGGCCCGCAACATTGTTCATAATTTTAATTTTGCCCCCCCCCGTCTGTGAGTTTGCTTCCCTCACAGTGTCAGTGATGGAAGAAGGTGTGGCCTGCAAGTACAAGTTTTGGATGGAGGTACACTTACATTTCATCAGGGACATTTGACTCAAGTATTGTTAGTTTGAGCCAAATTATTTTCTGTCACTACCCCCTGGGAACAAAATGAGACTTCTTAATAGGTCAATAAATATTGAGCAAATCAAATAGATAAGTAGGAGACTAAATACCACATCTGACAGAAAACTTGAGATATTGTGGATAATTTTATTTTCACAATAAAACATTGTCATTTTACATTATAAACAAAAAGTAGGGATGAATCAACAATAAGTAAAAAAAAAAAAAAAAAGGCAAAATGACAGTGGGGACATGTTAATCCTGTCCTTATGTGCCAAAACAAAAAAAAGTGATAGATTGAACATAAATGGGATGCTAAAACGAGCCAAAGGCAAAAAAAAGAAGTAACATACAATTCTATGTAAAGTAATAAGGTTTCTTGACATTGACGCCATATTCTGAGAGGGCAGGAGTCAAATCTTCCATGGTGAGAGTGTACTTCTTATCCTACATGTTGGACAAGAGGATTAAAACTTTGTGAGTCACTTCATAGGTGTAGCATCTCACTTAGAGACCGTGCACAAACATGCCTCCCTGTTATCTTACACACCTTTGTCTTGCTCCTGGAACTTCCTGTGGCCGTGCCCTTCATTTTACAGTATTGGAGAGCATCGTTAGCAATGTCGGAAATGAACTTTTGAGACGCGAGGGAGATCAGACGAATTCTGGAGCAACACAAAGAAAAGATCACACAGTTAAACTTCTGTACCCTGCACGCACGCTAAATCCACACTTACTTCCTTATTTCTTCCTCTTGCAACTCCCTTTAGGGGTCACCAGAGCAGATCTTATGTCTCCATCATCTCCTATCCTTGTGTCCAACTGACACAACTACCGTCTTCTTGAACTACATCTGAGAATCTTCTCTGTAGTGTCCCTTTTTCCTCCTATCAGAAAGCTCCACTTTCAACATCATTTGTTAAACTTATCTCCTATTTCTCCTCTACTCTACATGCAGATAATTCAATCAAGTTTGCTTATCTATCTCGTGCACTTACATTCTAGGATCGGAGGCCTCAAAACCAGCTCGGTTAAGGTAGTAGCCTGTTACTGCGTCGGGAATCTGGTGAATAAAAGGAGCACAAGAATCAGAAATACTTCCAAAATCCAAAAGGAAATTTCTAAATGTGAAGCTCTTGAAAACACAATTTAGTACAATTAATGGTAAGGCCTGAAGTCACTTAGACTGGTGACCAAAGATGACCAGATTGATTAAAAGCCCCCATTTAAATGCATCTTACAGTGGGGGTGTAATCCTCCAGCTGCATGAGGAAATCTGCGAGAGGTGTGGTGGACACAGCCGGCTTCACATCCCCGTTTGTGATCCCACCAGGAAGGTAGACACCATTGGATACTGACGCATCTGACGCAGGCGTTAGCACGGTAGCGGAGGCCGAGGCTGCAATCACAAATGTGTGCAAAATGAATGGTCATTTTCAAAATAAGACTGCAAAATAAGACTCCATGGCTGGTTGCAGGGGTAGATTCGTTGAAGGATGGCGTTCAGCATGAGATTGATACAAAGCTCAGTTTGTTACTGTTGCATCTCTGCCCGGTGCCTCCCAAGTACCAATTTTACCTTTCATGGTTTCTAATGTACTTTTCCTCGACACGATGTACTTCTGCAGTTTAAAGTTAGAGAGTTTCATTTTTCTCCTTGGCATCTCTTCCTGCAATGGAGCAAATGAAGCAGCCATAGCTCTGCTTTCCCAATCTTCAGCCATCACGGCATAGGAAGCTGGACTGAGGCTTCTCTGGCATCGCTGGGAGAAAAAAATTTACTGGGTCTTGAACAAAAGTGTCACAAAGGAGCTCATGTCTGACCTCTCACATAACTTCTGGCTTCACTGCGCATGTTGACTGTAGCTGTGACTGACTTGAGAAGCTGCTGCAAAGTCGTTGTGAACAATGTAAGTGACGTCATACTCCCAGTGATGAGAGTAGTGACGTCACATCAAGGGCTGATACTGACGCCATAAGTGGACATTAACCGGTGGCGCATTACCAGATTGTATTCCTGCTACAAGGGCAGACTGGAATGAATTAATCTACGTTTTCGCACCGATTGATTTACCGACTGTTGGACATGCGGCGCAATCTCACAAATCGTGATGTTTCGGGAAACATCTTTTCTAGATGGGCTGCATTTTTCCATCTTTCATAATCGCCGGGTCGTGTCGACCATCCAACGATGAATATTGCATCAAAAACCTGGTCGAGATGGCTCACTGATTATGGTTTTAGAGACATACATTGGCGAAGAGCAAACCGAAATGACAAACTGGGAACACACTGAAGTGTTACAAATGAGGTTACGCACCACCACCCGTGATCGGAGGGACGCTGCTGACGTTAGTAGCTGTGCTGTCATTAGCGATACAGTTGCTGGATGTGGATGAGGTTGTAGAAGAGGCCACCGTGCTGGCAGACTGGTTGAGACTGTCCATCTTCGGCCGATGTTGTTTTCTGTCTCTCGAAATCGGCGGCGGATTAGCAGTGCTACGACGGATGCTAACGCAGGCTAACGAACGGGGTAGCAGACAGACACCGTCGTTATGTCCCGCTCAACTGCGTGGTGTTGGCACTGGTGTGTTCCTACAGGCGTCCGTTGTGGAGTTATTTGGACCAAGAGTGAGTCGAGATGGTAGTATTTTGCTAGCTAGCTAGCTCGGTGATGGTTGTGCATAGAGCAGAGGAAACGGAAGACAGGACGCTGAGTGCGGGGTCACGTGACGGCGGGAAAGCGGCGGAGATTGCCGAAGATGGCCGAGTCTGTGTTCGCTGCCACGGTGTAGTTAAATCTTAAATTCGTCGTCGGACTGTAAATGTTTTATTTGTATCGTGAAGGCACCGCGTTATCAGCTTTTAAGAGAAATGGAGCACGAAGATGGACAGTCTGTCACAATTGTCGGCCAATTATGACATTTGTGACCCGAGTTAGCATTGCACGTAGCACCAAGTTCCGCCTCCACTGGCACCGACAGGTGAGGTGCTATGTTGTGATGACAACATTTTAGCTCTCAAACACAATAAAACCATCGGGGGAGATGAAATTCCAGTGCTGTGGTATTTCATGCGACATCGTCTCGAATAATACTGCGCGCCAACAATTTGATAAGTAGAAAAAGGGCAGTAAGACTCGGGCAGTGGGACTCGGGTGTGTCCGTGGATCACATGTCCGACGCAGCCTCGTCTCATCGATTCACAGTCAGCCAGCTTAACCCGGACGGGAGACACTGAGGGAGTACACATTCGCACAGGATAGAACAGGTACAGCAAGTTGGAGTTGAGTGACCGAATATTCTCTCTAATTTCCCTCAGGGATCAATGCCTATAGATGTATTTCAACGAAATCTAGTGTGGCTTTTCACAGACAGACAGACAGAGCTCAACCTTAACCTCACCCGATTTGACCCTCTATCACCACAATTACTGGAAATTAAGCTCCCGTGTATGCCACTTCATATATACTTCACATATACTTCAATGGATCAATGAAGTGCCAACCTACCAATCTATATGCAGTTTCTACCGGAGTTATGACTACATAAATGTCTAGGTTTGCTCCTTGACGTAATGTTTTCTACTCTTGCTTGTTTCAAAGGTCACCGTGTGCTGCAATGGCTCCTCCTGTCCGTCTCATCGTGATTGGAGCTGGAAGTCGAGGGGAAAACTACTCCGAGTTTGCATCTATTCATCCGCAACGAATGACGGTCAGTGGATGTTCATCAGATGTGGTCCTGTGTAGACAAAACGTATTGCTGCCTTGATGTTGCAGCTAATCTCAAACATGTTTTACATCACGAAAAGAAAACCCCGACTTTGTGTGTGGAGTGCCACAGAAACAATATGTCAACGTGACCGCTTGTTTGTTTTCGATCTAGGTTGTCGCTGTCGCTGATCCAAGGAAGTTTGCTCGCACAAAACTTCAAAACAAATACAAAATTGTGGAGCAGAATGTATTTGAAGGTCAGCATGAAGGAATTAGCAATGTGTAATAACTGATGTTTCAATGAATGACCTGTTAAGGGATGATTATTGGATTGCGTGTGTGTCCCTGGTCAGATTGGCACGACGTCGTTGAAAGAGAAAAGTTTGCAGATGCTGTGGCAATATGCACCCCAGACCGTCTTCACAAGGTGAGCTGAAACATTTTAGAAATATGCAATATAACGAGGACATGCCAGTCATTTGTGCGGCACCGCCTCACGTTTCTCATGATGGTGTTCAAACCAGGAGCCGGCTGTCGCATTTGCTAGGAAAGGCTACCACATTCTACTGGAGAAGCCGATGGCAGTAAGTCAGCTGTGTGCGTGTCCCTGCCTCTCTGTTGTCTTCTGGGTGTCACTCTAGCGATCTGTCCTCTAGACGACAGCCGCAGACTGCGAGGTCATCGTGGAGGAGTGCCGGCAGAGCGGTGTGATGCTGACTGTGGGTCACGTTCTCCGCTATGATCCCGTCACCCACAAAATAAAGGTGAGAGTAATTTGCCACTTTTCCTCAAAAACTGTGTGACAAATGTAAGTCCACATCAGTCCTGACGGCCGTAAGTCTCTGGCAGCTCTGGGCAAAGATAGTTACTAACAGTAGTCGCAGATTTACTGTTTGTTTTGGTGGGAGAAGGAGCCAAACATTTGACAGTGTTTGGGTTCGTTGAGTGGAAATTCCAGTCGTAGCTGTTAATAATTCTGAATCGCTCTTAAGATGTCATGTGGTCTTTTCTCAGGAGCTTCTTGATGCTGGAGTAATTGGGGATGTGGTCCACATTCAGCACCTGGAGCCGGTGAGGGTGCATTTTGTAATCAAAGAACCAGTTTCAATCACAAAACTCCATATTGTATTTAGAGTTACCTTTATTTCAGGACAGTAGTTTGGCTTGTCATATTTTTCCTGTTTTAAACCAAATCGGTCATGTGCAAACCAGATGTGAAAATCATAAACATGTCTGATCTCATATTGAAACATTTAGCTTTGGAATAGAGATGGAATTTCTGACTGGCCTCACTATGATATGGACTACTTCATTTCTGCAGTAAATACACAACCAAAATAGCCTGATTTACCAAAGCAGACTTAGATTGTTTTGTTAACATCTGCCCATTTTCCTCTCAGGTTGGCTTTTATCACTTTGCCCACTCATTTGTTCGGGGAAACTGGAGAAATGAAGCTGAAAGTTCATTTGCTCTCTTGGCCAAGTCGTGTCACGACATCGACCTCATACATCACTGGGCCGGAGCTCGCAGGTACACACACACACACACACACACACACACACACACACAAACACACTTCAACACACAGGTCAGTCTAAGAAACTTTGATCAGTCTGTGTGTCTCCAGTAAGGAATCCTTTTAAATGTGCTCAATATCCCCATTAACTTTGCCCCCCTCTTGGTGCCTTTAAGGTTCCAAAGGTTCTCTGTGTTTGTCCCAAAGCTGTCCTGCATATCAAATGTGTTTGCTGTGTGTCCCTTCCTGTTGTCGGTGAGATATCAATCATTAACTTTATCATTACTTTGTGTCCTGGCCGGGGGAGGTGTGTGAAGCTGTCATCGTTTGGGTCACTGAGCCACTTCCGCAAAGAGAGCAAGGTGTGTATTCCGTGTGTGTGACCCACTTGAAACAAAGCAGACCAGGCTTGTGATGAGTGAATGAGAATCAAGCGACTATGATGGAGGCTCTGGCGCACATTCATGCGTTCGTCACGCAACGCAAGTGTTCACACTCGTCCACTTCAAACACTTGCAATGCCCTGAATGCTGCAACAACTTAACACGGGTTAAATATAGCACACATGACACAGTCCCGAGCCGCTCATACTCAGCAGAGGTGTGTGAGACGCTCACGGACTGAGCCATCGATCGGAGCAGTAAAATCATGTCCGTGTTTTTTCAGCCACCCGGAGCTGCGAGTCGCTGCCTGGACTGTCCAGTAGAGGGCGACTGTGCCTATTCCGCCCGCAAAATCTACCTCAACCGTATGAAATTGGTAAAGCTCGGCATGCTGATGTCCTGCTGCATTTCACATCTCTCTCTTGCTCTTACACTGGACTGGTCAACCCTAAGAATCCCTCTTGTGTATGTGTGTGTGTGTGTTTGTTTGTTTGTGTGTGTTTTAGGGTGAAACCGGATGGCCGGTGTCCGTCATCTGTCAAGACTCTGTCCCAGACATCGAATCTGTCACAGAAGCTCTGAGGACAGGACCGTACGGTCGCTGTGTGTATGAATGCGACAACGATGTGTGTACAAACCAGGTGAGGAGACTCCATCCAGGACCCTCGTGACTCCGCCCCCCGCGGCGACGAGGCCAAAGGGTGAGACCGTGGCCAGTTTACCCATACATGCTGCACCAGGTGGTGAACCTGGAGTTTGAGGGAGGCGTGACGGCAGCGTTCAGCATGGTGGCGTTCACCGAGGAGATTTGCAAGAGGAGGACGACCATCTATGGTAGCAAGGTGAGGCAGGGAGAAGCTGTCGGTGTTCCAGCGAGCACATTCCTGACATAACTGCACGGGAAAAGAGTCGGCAGGGAATCAAACATTCACTATTGCTGAGAGATATTTAGGGCCAGTGCTGGATGGAAAATCACAACCTCCTTTCTCTGTAAGACACCAACATTTGCAGACCGCAGCAATACAACTGGGTATCAGTTAGACCAGTGGTTCTCAAACTTTTTTCAGTGATGTACCCCCTTGAAAATATATTTTTAGTCAGGTACCCCCTGACACGGGCAAAACATTTTTGGAAGAAAAAAGAGGTACAGTGCTGTAAAATCACTTTCTGATTTATTAAAGCCAAACAACTTATATCAGTGAACCTGACAAATACATCCATATTGCAAACATTGCATGTAGAAACAAAAATGAAAAACAGAAGACGGTGACCACCAGGAAGGCATAAAACCAGTCAAAACTGAAATATGCAAAACGCTGCTGATTTATATTGGTCTCTGTAATGGTACAAAATTAAATATATACATAAATAACTAAAATGTGTTCACAGAAATAAATCTATAACTTCATTATAAATAAATTATATTTTGTTAACAAAATAAATTAACTTAATAAATAAAGATTTGCTCACAAAAAAAATAAAC
>OMPJ01028502.1:6962-21636 GCA_900312935.1 Carapus acus
ATTGTCCAACTCTCAATTTACCGATACCGATAACAGCCGATACCGATATGTGCGCCGGTAAACGCTTCAGGAGCGCATAGGCACTATTTCAGTGTAACGCAAGAATTATTGTATTTTTATCGGTTTTTATTTTATCGGTTTTAAAGCAAAAAAATCTGATACCGAAATTACATTTTTATGCTAATATCGGGCTGATAATATCGGTGGGCCGATATTATCGGACATCTCTACTTGTAAGTGAGGCAAACTGATGATTTTGGCCTAGGAATGCTAATTGGACCATTAAAATATCAAACAAACAAAGGAAACACTAAAATCAAGGTATTGAAAAAAAACGACCAAAAAAAGTAACTTGAACATTGTGAGCCCTCCATGTTGCTGTGAGGTGTACTCATCAAAAGATAAAACTGTATCATTTTTAGCAACACATTAAAAACCTTGTTAGCACACATAAAAACACATTTACAAATAAAACGTCGCTGTTGATGTCAGCATGTTAACAATGGCAGTTTTGTGACTTACCTTCATGTAATCACATACAGTGGCATTGGCTCCGAACAGTATTTGGCACTGTTCACCCACACTGTAATGCATTCCGGGCAGCTTGTGTGGTGAGTGGACCCAATCATGACTCCTAGGGTTTGTGAGTAAAAGGCAAGTGCTGGCTTTAGATCTGTTTCAGATATAGATATCAGAGGAGGACCATCAGAAAACAGCATCAACTAGGTGGCCGCATTTCCCTCAAACTTCCCCCTTCAATTAGCTGTTCGTCCCGTGAAACATAGCCAACACTTTCCAGGATGGGTAGGGACTTCTCTGCTGTCTGCTAGCCCTGCTCTCCATGCTCTACAATGGGCTGATGCCATTTGGAAATGGCAATGCTAACATACATTAACAAGGTGCTGCAACTCGCCTCAGCCTTTCCGCCCTCACCGCCTCATAGGGCACATGAGGGAGAACTCAGGAGGCAGAAGGCACAAGATCATCAGGAAGGCTAGGATTGAGGTGGGGATCGGAGCATGCCTTCTGCAAGATGAATAAGTGGCTGCTGCCTCGTCAAAGTCCCCCTCCTTGGACATCAGACAATCGCAATGGGTCCAGATGTGCTTCCATAGAGGCGCAGGGACATGGATCAGCTGGAACAATGTCTAAAGTACGCTGCATATGTTTTTTCTCTCTTTTGTTCAGGGTCTGTTTGCCCCTCATAAAGTTCATCTGATTATGACCCATCCATGTCCCTGCATCCGATCATGTCAGTGTGGCACCATGGTGTAAATTTGTAGTGTACTTTTTTAGCATTGAGCGCATTATCTTTGGATCATGTGTGCCAAGTCTAATGTGGAGACAATGGAGTCAAAATCAAAATCAGAATCATGTGCAAAACTTTAACATATGTATATAAGTATGCAGGAGAGGCAGGGAGTGTTTGACAGGCCGTCAGCAGCATCTGTGAGTCTTGGTGCTTTGGGGTGGGGATAGCCGATGACATTCTCTGCAGATCTGGGGCTACATGTAGCAACCATGCTTCTGCACAAAATGGGGCGTCAGGATGCATGAAAATACTGTACATGATCGTCGTGGCGTGATCGTCTTTGTGGTGCCAACACCAAAACTGGGAGGAATACACACACTCACAGGATACAGTGACCCAAAAGGACAGTGACAACATGACGTGATCAGCTGATTGGCATTAACACCAAAATTGGATGACGCACTTGTTTGCCTGTGGGATCAAATGCAATTCAATAAACTTCTGATGGTGGCAGTGTGGTGTTGAGTTGAGCAAACCATCTGCAGCCTCTTCCAAGATAAAGGAGATGGTGGTGCACCTCGAGAGGGGAAGGTTATGTCCTGACCAATGTCCACCACCGGGGTGAAGGTAGGGGTTGTTACGTGTTGACTGTTTACATGCTGAGGAGCACAACCTGCTCCATTTTGTAAAGCGCCTTGTGAAAACTCCTGTTATGATTCGGCAAGTCAAGTCACATTAAATTGACTTGACTTGACCTAAACAGGGTCCCCACCCAGTCACATGTTGCCATGGTCTTATGCTGGTCCCAAGCCTGGCTAAATGGCAAGGGTTGCGACTATTTGGCTTGTGGTGTAACTCTTGAGCGACAAAAAAACAACAGAAAAAAAAGTACGGATAACAAAAAATTATAATTTATCCAACTTCTGAAGGAAGTAGGTAAATACAGTGCACGTGTCAGACTCAAAGTCCGGCAGCCAAATGCGGCCCGCGGCATCATTTTATGTGGCCCCTGAGCGCTTCAGCGACTGCTTTAATTTGCCATGGGTGTCAGTTTAAGACCCGAATGCGGCCCTCCGCGCCATTGTATGTGGCACACAAATGCTTGAATTAACATCTGGCCCCTTAACGGCTACCGCCGTGCTCTCGGTGAAAATGAGTTTCACATCCTGGTATAGTGGATGCACTTGAGAGAGGATGTTGGAGATGGAGCCCCAGGGTAAGAGGAAAAGAGGAAGACCACAGAGAAAGTTCATAGATGTATTGAAGGAAGACATGAGGACATTGGGTGCTTCAGTGGATTATCGTAGTAACAGAGGCTGGTGAGGATGGACAATCCACTGTGGCGACCCCTGAAGGGAGCGGGTGAAAGAAGATAAAGGAGAAGAAGAAGAAGGAGGAGATGAAGAAGAAGAAGACAATGAAGATGATATGAATACAATAAAAACCTTTGATCTATTGAGGCAGGTACTGTATTGTTGTATTGTTTTTCTTTCCTTGGAAATCCTCTTTGAAAAGGTGAGGTTGTCTTGTTTTCAGGGACTAGGCTTTGAAAAGCTTTGCCACCATCCGTGACCCCCCCTCTTCGCTTCACCTCCGCAAAGCGAGTGTCAGGTCAGGTACAAAATGGCAGAGAGAAGCAGCGACATACCAGAGCGGCGATGTTTGACAGCGGTATGAGAGAATAAGCTAATCAGAAAAAGCTATGAAGCAAACTATTTGATCATTGTGGTGAATGCCTAACAATGCTCAAGTGGCCAAACAAAAAGGTGTCACAAAATGTGGCATGCAAACATTGCATGCTCAGAAAGAATGTCTTAAAAACTCCAACACTCAGCAAAAAGAATTTCACCGCTTGAAAAACGGTAGATTCCAAGATATCGATAGGTAAGTGTATGAGTACATTGATGAAAAACGTAAATTCCCTCTGCAGACACTTGACTGACCCTGTGGAAAAACACTGTGCGAGATGAATGGAGGCCTAGTGATCATTCCAGGGATGACGAGCCAGCTCCAGGTGTTGGAACTGGTCGGCAACAAGCCACTCAAGGATAATTTGCATGAAAAGTACACAGAGTGGCTCCTGGCTGGTGATCATGCCCTAATCCCCACTGGAAAAATTAACAAGCTGTATGTTTGCTCTGTGAATGCTTGACAGAGAGATGCACTGAGTGTGGGTATGAGTGACTCCGAGGAGGATAGTGAAAGTGAACCCAGAGAGCCAGAGAATGCTGCTGGTGAGGAATAGATAGTCTTAAATGACAGGGAGAAAAAGTTTAATAGTGTCCACTGATGTTTCTTTTTGTTGGAGGTCCATTGCGAAGGCATGTCTGATTATTTCTCTCTGTCAAATTTCAGCAATGTTATATCGGAATTTTCACATGAAATGTTCTGCATGATGAAACAAGATTTCGTCATCAAAAAGTCTTTTTTACAAAAAATCTGTCGTGGAAAAAGAGAGTTGTCCTACGTCTAGGACCATCCTATATTCGAGATAACATGGTGAATAAATTCTGCCATGTAGTAGTGCTTATTTGTGCAAACTGCATTCCTGTTATTTGCAAAGTGACCCCAACCCAGAAAAGTGGATAACAGCAGAGAAAACACACATCAGTTGTGTGAGTCTTACCTGAGGAAATTCTGCAGGTCGTAATGACTACAGGAGGACCAGGAGAGTTCACTGGGATTTTGGCCCTTTACCCATTCACCAGACATGATATGAGTTTGACCAGTGCATGATGTATGGTCATCATCGTGACTCATTCCTAAACTGGGGAAGATGGGAAATAAACGGTTTACTCATCCTCGTGTAATTGTGCATTATCACTGTAAGTGCACTTATATTAGAAATTTGTGGTAGAAATTTGTAGGTTCAATCATTTAAGAAAGGGGTGCCCAAACATTTTTCAACCTGGAGTGGGGCAGGCAGATGTAAAAATGTAACAGGCATCAGGAATCTTTTATTGTCATTACAGCAAATGAGTTGTGCAATCAAACTAAGGTGCTCAATTTTGGTGCAAAGGAGGAGAAAGGGGGGAAAAAAAGGAAATAACAGAGGATCTTTAAACACGAAGAAAAAAAAGAAAAAAAGAAAGCAAAAAACACACACTGCACACCAAAACAAAAGGACACCTCCCGCCCCCCGAATTCATCCGAATAGGTAACGTATAGATTAAATACATAAACTTGGTTGGTAAGTTGGATGATGCCGTGGAAAGTGCTTCAGTTGCCACTGCAAACCGGAACTCCAAGCTGCCACCGAGAACTAACACAGTGAACGGAGGCTGCCACAGGAAGCTGCCACAGCGAACCATGGCAGCTGCCATGGCATCTGGCACATGCCAGCTGTAGTGCCACAACTGCATGCCACTGCCACAATTTGCACACAAACACATTTTTCTAAAAGGACGACGTGCAAGATGATCGGGGCAACAATACTTGGCCTGAAGGCGCAGTCCTCTGGGACAAAAAAACAACAAACAAAAAACACTGATTGACTTGAATTAAATCTGATTTTGTTTAAAAGCTTCATGTGACACCAAAAGCGAAGAATCCACACACATGCACCAACATCTTACTCATTTCGAGCGTGGGCTAACGGTGTCTCCCCACGGGTCGTCACGATGTAGAGGATGGTTCCAGTGTCAGCGGATCCACGGTTCTTTAAGAGCAGCTGCTGTGCGCAGGTGCTCTCATCCAAGCCGCTCTATTCACAGGTGGCGCTCTCCTACCTGGAGGTGTGAATGGAACTCTGTGTGCTTTACATGGCTTTACGTGCCTTACGTGCCAGGCGACCCGGGTGGGGTCTTTGGCACAGTGACCGCTGATTTGCACGGCACAGCTCAGGTTGGCAGAGCGACTCAGTCCAATGAGAGCAAGTGGCGGCTGCTGAGTGACTCGACCATTGCCCATATTTGCACATTGACATAAAACAGTTTGTACGGTTTGTCACGGTTGTAATACCTTGTACTTGTACTTGCGCTGTAACCCGGCACCCATCGTATTTTCGTTACACAATATGAATTGTCGTAATGACAATAAAGATTCCCGAATCCTGAAAACGACATACTGTTAATATACCCTTTTGCACCCATCAGTCCCCTGAATATGTCCAGTACAAATCCTGCTGTTGGGGAGGTTGACTAATACCTTCTAACACCACAACGGTGCCCCGTTCGAAACGAATTTCGTTCATTTCAAGGGCTCTGCAGACATACATGCCGACGTCCTCCAAAGTGGCATCAAGACGCGTGCTGAAGGCGTTGGGCGTCACGTAATATCGCCCCTTTGTCTGATCGAAAACCACAATACCATTGACAAATCGGTAGATTCCGTGGTGTGCGCCTCAGCTGCCCCGGCAGCGCCGGAAGCTGGCATCTGCTGGAAGCTGCCAAAGATCTGTGGCATGCTGCCGGAAGTTGCCACAACTAGATGCTGCTGCCACGATTTGCCCTTGCCCCTACTGACTTAATGCTAAGGGGTGTCAAACATATTTTCACCGAGGGCCACATCAGTGTGGCCATGGCCCCCAAGGGGCTGGGTTTTAATGGCAATTATTTGGAGTTATAGATGTAATTTTATGTAAAATGTCAGAACACATTTAGAAATCTCTAATATTGAAATTTTCTTACTTTTACAACGTGCAAATATCTCATTTGGATAGATGTAAAAAATATATCAGGGCTTTGCCATTATTCTATCACAGATCCTTGTATTTGATCTGGAAAATAAACTGACATTTTATTAAGTGTGTATCTGGTCAGGGCACAGCTGCTTTAATGCTTCACTTCACTAGTAACATGATCCACATTCATTTTGGGAGATGTAGTGATTGAGTCAATGCATTAATGAGAGAGATCTATGTTGAAACGCATTGGGCTCCATTTGGCCTGTGGGCCTTCAATTTGACACCAGTGGTACATTGAAACAGTCACCCAAGCGCTCACGGGCCACGTAAAATGATGCCACGGGCCGCATTTGGCCCCCGGGCCTTGAGTTTGACACCTGTGATCTAGCTAGTCTGGATGGCTTTACCTGAACCTCCAGCACTACTGTAAAGAATCTAGGTGTTATCTTTGATCAAGATGTCATTCAACTCGCACATAAAACACATGTCAAGAACTGCCTTCTTCCACTTTCGTAACATGGCCAACGTTAGACACATGCTGTCTTTAAAAGACTGGTTCATGCTTTTGTTACATGCAGGCTGGATTACTATGATTCTCTATTATCAGGTTGTAGCAACAAGTCGCTAAGGCCTCTCCAGCTGAATCCGAATGCTGCTGCATGTGTATTGACAGGAACTAAGAGAGGAGACCACATTTCTCTCTTCCAACCCGTCAAGGCAGTTAGGCGATTTGGCAGTTGGCCGGTGTGTGGGCCTGCAACTTTGACCTCTGCTTAGGGCTCTGAATCGTAATGAGTTAGGAAATTTGGCCTAACTCTTTGGATCTGTATCTCGAAATAAGAGTGGCACCATCCAAAGTGGGATGTATGCTGTCTCTCCTAATTAGACCAGGTTTTCCTCAGAAAAACCTGTCAATTCTCAATGAAGTCCTCATCATTAACTGGACACCATCTTGACAGCCAGCAGTTAAAAAATGACATGCAGCTGTACATGTTGCTGGTTAGGTTTGGTAGAGGTCCAGAGAAAAAGACCTTGTCTTACATTGTTATTGTTATTATATATTAATATCCATGACCTCTGGATGATATAGCTGGGCATCATTACAGCCGGTGTGGATAATTATTTGGTCATACGCTTATCCATAGCCAGGAGCTTTGAATATGATTCAGTGTCTCCCGCTCAGGACCAGGGAATGCATTCCACTATGGTCCCTGGTGTTGCTACTTTCACGTTTCTCACTGTGAAGCTGCAAATAATCAGAGTTGGTTTCTCGGTGGGTGTGTCGCTGAATGGGGCAAATCTATTGCATACGTGAACAGTTTGGTGGGCCATGGGCGTAGGTTTAGGATAACGCTTCCATTGGACAGCCATCTATCCAAACATCCAGACAGCTGGCCCTGTCTGGATGACAGATATCTACCTTCTTTTTCTCCCCTATTCTGTTGCTCCCTGAGAGCTTGCCAAAGTCCTCTTTTCCTTTGTCTTTGGTAAACAGAGCATAGCTTCAACTGACACCCAAAAGTCGTTGTTAGCCTAACCAATCTGGTATGGAAATAGAAATTATGTGAGATTTCTTTATTCATTTTTGGCCAAAAACTTATACTGGGAACCATCTCTGCGCAAACTTGACCATTTTACCTGACATGGGACTTGTAAAAGAGCTACACTACAGTATGGAATGCATTGGGCCAGCTCTAACATGATCTTGCTGGCAAAATACAACCATCAATCCTATCAGCCTTCAGACACATTTGCTACAGAGAGTGCACTCGACCTGGACGCACCTCCAAATTTTATGAATCACCCTGTGCTCCTTGAAATATGTGCGACTACAGCCTTTTGCATAATATGCATTAACAATAATTCAATTATTGTCGAATATTGTGACAATATTCAACTTAAATTTCAAATAATTAAACTGAATATTATTTCCTGGATCAATGGATCAATTAAGTGCCTAGCTACCCCCCACATTTTCTCCTGTGAGGATTTTAGTCGTGTCTGACACTCTCTTCACCTCAGCACTACTTACATATTTTCCATTCTTCTTCTAATGTACATATTAGTATTGACATCAATGCTCCTGGCCTTATTTCATTTCCATTTGGTCTCTTTCACACACATAGTATATCTGCTTTTCTTCTCTCTGTCACATCTGTTATGTGTGTCCTTTCATAGTCATTGACCCTGCATTTAGTTCTTTCATGCATTCAAGTGGTGCAGCTCAGACACATCCTCAGTGATGAACTTGGGGTCATAGGGTGCTTCTGGTCTTGGATCATCAGGCACCCACACTTGGGCGACCCAGCCAGGGGTAATCAGACCCCGACTTGTGTCCGAGCAGCGCTACACAAAGGATCTGCCCTTTTGGTCCACAGCCACCTTGAGGCTTTCTCTGCCGCCTCACTGATGGTTCTGGTGGATTTTCTCTCCTGCAACACTCTGATCCCAAGGAGCCTGAGTGCTCAGTGTAGGACTGCCCTGGGATTCCCTACAACCCACCTTGAAAGGCTCACAACGGGCCTTCAAGCCATTCACCCTAAAAGCCTCCACCAGCTCCAGGTACTTGGCCTTCTTACGCTCGTGGGCCTTGCACATCTGATCTTCCCCGGGGACTGTAAGTTCCAGCAGCACAATTTGCTTTATGTAGTCTGATGTTAAAACCAGGTCAGGCCTGAGTGACGTCTCAGCGATGTGCACTGGAAACTTTGTTTAGGAAACTGGAGCTGGAAACTGTTTAGTCACTGGTTAGTGACTCAGAATGGATTTGCTATGAAGGCAGTCTGCTTGCGAGCCTTCTCCCTGCCCCTTCTCCTGTGCCACTCAGCGCACCGGAGGGAGATGAGCTTCTTCCTTAAGATGTTCTGGAGCTCTGACAGGCCTGACTTCTCCTCTCTCCTCTCCTCCCGACCTCCTGAACTGCTGTTTCAGGGTCTTCTCCTGAGTCGGGCGATCTCAGCCTCACGTCGGTTTGGCGTGGTGATGGTTTTGGCCTTAGGTTGCTTGATGCCAAACCTCTCAGCACCAATACTGATGACAAACATGCAGATCTGCTGGAGACGCTGGTCGACACCTCCCCTCGACGATGCCACCAGGGAGGAATTAACATCCTTGTCAAACTGGCACCACTTGGACTCCATAAGATGAGAGGCCACAGGCAGCTGGATAGTGCAGTGGTTAAAGACCAATGACGCGGGAGACAGGGGTTCGAATCCCAGTCAGGGTGAACATCCAGTAAGGGTCCTTAGGCAAGACCGCTAATGCCGACATGCCTACCTGCATGGCGCCCCTCGAGGCGACGTATTTGCTAGCCCTGTGCTTGTTCCCTACATGCAGGGCGGCAAGTAAGAATCTCATTGTGCAGGGAAACTTGTTTTTATATACTGTGCATAGGACAATAAAGCTTGAATTATAATTATCAAAAGACTCGGCAATGTTCAGATATTCTACTGGGTGCAGCCATAGGGCTTGGAGATTCTGGCCACTTTGGGGTGGTTTAAGGACCTGCTCCTCCTCCGTCTCACCAGAGACAGTGTTTAGCACTGGCTCTGCGGGTTGCTCTGCCACAGTGAACTGAGGCAGATGCTGTGGCATCCCAGCTTGCCACCGGGAGTGCTACAACTAGATGCCGCTGCCACGATTTGCACACAAACACATTTTATAAAAGGACGACGTTTGAGATGATCAGTGCAACTGTACTTGGTCTGGAGGTGCAGTCCTCTGGGGCAAAGAAAACAAACACTGATTGACTTCAATTCAATCAGATTTTGTTTAAAAGCTTCAAGTGACACCAGAAGGGAAGAATCCATACACATGCACCAACATCTTACTCATTTCAAGCGTGATCCCATCTCCAAACAGTGTTTCCCCACAGGCCGTCATGATGCAGTGGACAGTTCCAGTGTCGGCGGATCCAAGGTTCTTAAGGAGCGTCCGGTATGCGTAGGTGCTCTCATCCAAGCTGCTCGGTTCACAGGTGGCGCTCTCATAACTGGAGGTGTGAACGGAACTCGACGTGCTTTTCAGCCAGGCGATCATGGTGCGTTCTTTGGCACAGTGACCACTAGTTTGCATGGCACAGCTCAGATTGGCAGAGTGATCCGGCCCGATGAGAAAGAGTGGCGGCTGCTGACTGACTCGACGATTGCCCATATTTGCACCTTGACAAAAAAAAAAAAAAATCGGTTTGTGCGGTTTGTAATGGTTGTAACACCTTGTACTTGTACTTTCGCCGGAACTCAGCACCTATCGTATTTTCATTACACAATGTGAATTGTTGTGATGACAATAAAGATTCCTGAATCCTGAAAACGACATACTGTAAATGTACCCCTTCGGTGCGAATTTATTTTGAGGGCTCTGCAGACAAATGTGATGACGTCCTCCAAAGTGGCATCGAGAACAGTCAGACGCGTGCTGAAAGCGTTGAGCGTTGCGTTATATCGCCCCTTCATCTGACCAAAAAACACCGATTGGCAAGTCAGTAGATGCGCAAGTGCGCCTCAGCTGTCGCAGCAAGCGAAGATGCCACGGCAAGTCTGCCTCAGTGGCCACGAGATGCCTCCACAGATGCCTCCACGAGAAGCTGCCACAGTGAACCGGCATTTGCCACAGTGGTATCTCAGCCTGCCACCGGCAATGCCACAACTAGATGCCGCTGCCATGATTTGCGCTTGCTGTCACTCACAATATGTCTGGGGGGAAAACTGGTTGCATCATAAGTGACAGGAGACCTCATGGCGTGATTATGCATTAACATACAATAATCAAATGTGATGCAGTAAGTCATTCTGACATAAGTCGGAATGTGTAATAAGTTTTTCTTTTCTTTTTTTACTTGAAATTTGTCTGCTCTTTGTTCCAAGAGTGACTCCTCAAGTTTTTTTCTTTTTTCCAAGATGACAAAAATGCCACATTTTTGTAGTCTTTTCTGTTCCATTTATGTAATGGCTACGCCGTTTCCATTTGGTATATTTGCATGTGCATATGTTTAAGAGCAATGCGCATTGGATAAAAGGGTATTTCGCATGTGGCACAACACCTTCTAGGAGGTGGTAAGTGAAAATGCACAATACAGCGGCAACATGAAAAGTATTATCTGAAATTACGGTACCTAATATTTGCATTGCTTGACCCATAGTAATAAAATGCCCAACAACATCACTGTGGTATAGAGAAATCAAATCAGACAGTTGCTCAGCAATATCATAACCTGTGTTTGAGGTGTTATAGACATCTTTAGCGGCATGTGGGTACGGCGGCATGTAGCTATAGCTGATTTATCATTTGGAACAAGCTGTCAACTAACTAACTATAACTACTAACTTCACTAAATATAGTGAATATTGTAGTATATTTCAGTTGAACACTGAATCCTTGGATATTTGAAAGGTAATATCTGGGTAAGTATGCATATCATTTATGAGCAACTTCAACCAAAACAACTACTCTAATTTGCTGAGGTGGACCTGAACATGCACTGACCCACTCATGTGGCCTGGGAACAGTTTGGTATATCAATAAAGCAGCGGAGAGGAGAGGGGCTTGAAAGGTTTTACCATCACCATAGCTATGGTGGGTCATATTGGGATCTGTAACATCAGCGGGGAGTGTACTACATTCTGCAGGAAAATTTCGAGCAGGTATATGACATGATTGCACAATCAAACAATGGTTTAAGGGTGGTTTTGGCCACTGTTTACTGTTCAGTTGCAAACAGAGGTGAAGACTTCAATAAGTGCTAATCCACAATGGTATTTTTTTCTAATTGCTGTTAAAAAAAACCTTTGAGGTATTCATTTGAGCCATTTTGCTTACAAACAGCTTTAAAGATCACTACATATTTCAGCCTGAAACGTACTTGTGTCCAAGCTCATGGGCAATGGTGAAAGCCAAATTGAGTCCATTGTCCTCTGCTAGAATGCAGTTTCTTTTGGCACTGCAAACACCACCCAGATAAGCAATTCCTGCAACGAAATGATAATCAGGAATCAGGAATCTTTTATTGTCATTACAGCGATTGAATTGTGTAATGAAACTAAGGTGCTGCATTCCAGTGTAAATATTTCAAATGGAGAAAGAAGAGGAAAGAAGAAAGAGAGTTTCTATACAGTATATACAAAATATAAACACACAGTATGTACATTATAAATATCGGTATAATATTATAGATATCCGTATAAATAACAATTATAGTAAAAAATAGCAGCGCAGATGGGGTGGGAATGTTTGAGCTGACTGGAATAGTGAAGAAGCCTAAATGTAAATGTAAATGTAAATGCTTAATACTGACCGAAGATAAGAATTTTCTGTAAACTGCTCTGTTATACTTTTCAGGTGACTTATAGCAGCTGGGTAAAAGCTGTTCTTAAGTCTATTTGTCCGAGATTTGATTGCTCTAAAACGCCTGCCTGAGGGCAGACCTTCAAACACTCCATGTGCTGGGTGTGACGGATCCTGGAGGATCCTTTTTGCCTTTCTCCTGCAATGGGAACTGTTGAGTTCTTGCAGTGAGAGGAGAGCAGTTTGGCTGACCTGTCTCCCATGAGGCATGATGCCAAAGTTAAGTCACATCCCCGAGTGACATTTCTCAAATGTGTAAAGGCTCTTCTTTGTATGCAAAAAAACTGCTTGCCATAGAGCGATGCTCAATTTCCCTCACTCCTGTCACTCCATAATGGGACATGGTTGTGCCCTCATCCTCATTGCTGGATTTGTATCTAGATCTCATATCAAAGTGGGTTGTCCGATAGTACATTTTGATGCTGCGTGCCATACATGCTCTCCTCCATCTCTTTTTGTATTATTTGTGACTACAAAGAGAATAAAACACAACTTGTGTTGGCCCCACGCTGTGTCTGTCTTGATAAAGTATAAAAAGTATAAAAGATAAAGTATAAAAAAATGACATTAACATTTGTCGCTGTGTAGCTGGGTTCCAGAGCCTGAGTCATACAGTCTGGGGGAAACAACACATGTGAAGAAGACAATGCTACAAATGGAATTGAGGGAATCCCTATGGCAGAGAGGAGGGTGAAAGAGACCATTACCAAAAATAAATATGTAAAGAGGAGCATAAGAGAGAAAAAGCATGTACTGGAGGAATAGAAAGGCCAATGTATGGAACATTCCATTCTATTTAAATTTTATTTGTGTAACGCCAAATCATAAGAGAAGTTATCTCAGGGCATTTTCCTGGATAGAGCTAGTAAAGACCAAACTGTATACCATGCAGAGACCCAACAGTCCCCCACCCACAGGGCTCCGTATGCTGACCGATTCTGTTCATCCTGAAGATGCTTCCACTAGATGGTATCATAAGAAAACACTCTATCAACTTTCATTGCCATGCTGACGATAAGCAACTGTAACTATCAGTGAAGTCTCAGGAAACCAACCATCTGGCTAAACTTCTGGCCTGCCTTAGGGACATAAAAACATGGATGATCGGTAACCCTCTGTTGCTCAACGCACATAAAACTGAAGTCACTACTTTTGGTACTGACAACCCTTGAAACTCATTGTGTAATGATAGCGCTACTTTGGATGGCTTCACCCAAGCCTACAGCACCACCGTAAAAAAAACTGTTATCATTGAGTTATCTTTGAACAAGATTTGCTACTGAATGCTCACATCAAACAAAAGTCAAGACCTGCCCTCTCAGCACATGCTGTCATTGAAGAATGCTGAAAAACTAGGCCATACGTTTGCTACTTCAGTGTTGGATTACTGTAATTCTTTATTATCAGGCTGTGGCGACAAGACACTGAAGCCTCTTCAGTTCGTTCTGAATGTTGCAGCACATACTGTATATTGACAGGAAAAGAGACCACATCTCCCCAACGTTAGCTTCTGTGCACTGGCTTCCTATGTGCTTTATCAACTCGCAGCCTGCTGTTACAACATGATGTTAGTGATGATGGACCTCCAAACATCCAGGTCCTGCTCCTGATCGGCATGCTGTGCATCTACTGCTGTGCATCCCTTCACCTGTTTCTATCTCTCCCTCCCTCTCTCTCTAAAGCCGACTGATCAAGGCAGTTGTTTCCCCACCTGCACTCTGGCTTGCCCAAGGTCTCTTCCCTGAGGAAGCTCACCACTGTTGCTATTGGGGAACATGTTGAGTTTCGATGTGTTTATCTTATAGACTTTGTTTACATGTTGAAGAGCACTACTTGCTCTGTCTTGGGAAAGTGCCTTGAGATAACTTCTATTACACTGGTCAACAACAAATTTATTGTTCGAGATTTATTCTAGCTGATCATTATCACTTGGATCATTTTGATGTATTGAATCCAAAAACGATTTTGCTCAATCTGGACGAGTTTTTGAGCTAAACTACATGTTGTTGTTTTTTTTTGACCTTTTCGTTTACTCATACGGATTTTTCACGTCACATGATGCAAAAATATCTTATATTTCCTTGAAATTAACAAATTCTGAAGATTCTGCATGTGCCAACTTATGACTAATTGTTTTTTTGTATTACACGTGAATGAAATGGCTTCGACAAGAACATCTTGCAAAAATAAGCCAAACGTATTGTGCTGAATCTAGTTGCAAGTTTCATAAACTATGCTTTCCATGCTTCTTTTGGTTTTCAACTTGGTGACGACAATAAAGCATTGGTGCCGCACATGGTATGCATGTACCAAGTATCTGCGTCAGTGGTCCAAAGGCAAGAAGAGACTTTACTTTAAAGACTTCACTATACACTTTACTATCCCCTGAAGGGGAAATCACATAGTTTTCACACTTACAAATACACACTATGTCATGCAGTAAGGGGGGGGGGGGT
>OMPJ01028502.1:21656-45834 GCA_900312935.1 Carapus acus
GGGGGGGGGGGTCCCAAGAGTGAGGGAGCTGCCCTTTCTGAAAGCACTCCTAAGCGGGTTGGGGATGCACAGGAGATGAACTGCTGTCCCCCCAGTCACTTGTCTAATCTCCAGTTGCTTGTGTCGTTACCGGGACTTGAACCCGCCACTCTCCAGTCCCCATGCATGGTCCCTTACCGACTGAGCTGCCCCCATGAGGAGTTGTCTGAAGTTTGGAATTCCCATGGTTTGGACATCAGCCAATGTCACTGACTGCTACATCTGCACCATTGATGTGACAGGGATGCAGCAAGGCGCTCCTCGAGGCCGTTGTGTTTCCTACCTCCGCACCTGGACGCCACGTTTTTTCATTACTATCTTTTCACTATCTTCTACGACGCTTTTTCTCCTATTTCTATTTTTTCCACCACCCTCACCTGTAGTGCAATGCTGACATACAACAGACAGAAACGTTTGGACATTGCTCTGCACAATTTGGACTTTACAGGATATGTTCTTCCAGAACTTCTGCGGTCACCCTGCAACAATCATAGCAATGAAAATGGCGACAATCATCATCATCGCCGCCTTCACCGTCACCACCAGGAGGACCATGTGACACCGGCCTCACAGGCAGATCGGGGGAGGTGTGTGCGTATATGTCAACAACTTGTTGTGCAAGGACGTACAGACAGTATATAAACACTGCACACCAGACCTGGAGCTTCTCCTGCTGAAATGCCGTCCCTTTTACCTACCAAGGGAATTCACTGGTGAGTTTTTGGCTGTAGTTTACATCCACCCGCAGACCAGCTACACAGTGGCTCTCAGCAAACTCCACAGTATCACTAGCGCAATGGATACTGCACACCCCGATGCTGTTTTTATCGTGACTGGCTACTTCAATCAGTGCAATTCACAGACTATACTCCCCAAATATCACCACCTGGGGTAAAAACACCTGGGACCACGTTTATACCAACATACGTGGTAGTAAGAATTTCATTGTACAGGAAAACTTGTTTCTATACTGTGCATATGACAATAAAGTTTTGAAGCTACAGCCAGACAGGATGACTCTTCAGTCACCGTGGGAGACTATGCTGAGTGTGTGACTGGGTACATTGGCACCTGGGTTGAGAACATCATACCCATCATACGAGTCAGGAAGTTTCCCAACCAGAGGCCCTGGGTGAAGCACAGCGATGAAGTGAACTCGCACATGCTCGCTCAGCTGCACCAGAGCCACCAACATCGGCTCCCCAGACCTGCCGGACGACCTCAATGCATTCTACGCTCTCAAGAGCTTTGAGAGTCCGTCCTCCCCCACCACCACCCTGGAATACACACAGACCTCAGGCCCCCTCCCCCCTGCCAGACATCACAGCAGCCCAAGTACTCAAAGCCTGAAGTATACAGCCCAGGAAAGCTGCTGGGCCAATATACCAGGACGCACCCTCAAAGCATGTGCCAACAAGCTGGCTGATGTTCTCACATCCATCTTTAATCTGTCCCTCACCCAACGTAGCATCCCGACCTGCTATAAAACGACCACTATAGTCCCTCTCCCCAAAAAAGAATGCTTCATCCTGCCTGAATGACCTCCGGTCAGTAGCACTCACTCCAATAGTCATGAAGGATTTGGAGAGAGATGTACTGGCCCACATCCAGAGCAGCATACCAGTCACCACCAACCCCCTACAGTAAGCCTACAGGCACGATAGGTCTACCTCAAATGCTAATGCAGCCGCCCTCCACAATACCCTGTCCAACCTGGAAAATAAAGACTCCGACTTCAGGATACTCTTTATTGACTATAGCTTGGCCCTCTTCACAGTCGTTCCCCACAAACTCACTCACAAACTGGCTGAACTAGCACCACATCCCATCCTCTGCAACTGGCTCCAGGACTTCCTGACGGGCAGGCCCCTGTCTGTCAGGATTGGGAACAGGACCTCGGCCAGCATCACTATGAACATGGGGACCCCACAGGGCTGTGTCCTCAGCCCCATTCTCTATACCCTGTTCACTCATGACCGTTTTGCCTCCCACCCCGACAACACCATCCTGAAGTTCTCAGACGACACCGCACTGATAGGATGCATCACTGGCGGGGACGAGACGGCCTACAGGAGGGAGGTGGATTATCTGGTGACATGGTATGGGGACAACAACCTCACCCTAAACACAGACAAAACGAAAGGGATGATAGTGGACATGAAGAAGAAAAGGGGACCTCATGGGCCACTGCTTATCCGAGATCTTGAAGTGGAGAGGGTGAGTAGCTTTAAATACCTGGGGATCCACGTCAGTGATGACCTTAATTATCAACCGTGCGTGCGCACGTTGATGTGCTCACGTAAATGTACGCACATTCTAAAACCAAGTCTGACATTTACCAATTCGAACTTGGGCGTAGAAATGTGTGTAAACCTCCACACACCTCTGACCATGCGTACGCACAACATCCAGTGATAGAACAGTGAAACTACAAATAGAGCCCATACAGAGTGTCAGGCGATTTCAAACTCCTCAATGGTTCCCGTTCCCTCAAATGAATGAATGAATGAATGAATAAATGAATGAAGGAATGAAGGAATGAAGGAAGGAAAGAATATTCTCAATTCGTTGCAGATGCGTTGAATAACTGGTGTTACAAGCTATAAAAAGCAGCTGTGACAGAACCTGCTGAAAGCACTTTACATGCACCACGGCCAAGCCAGCGCTGCTTGAAGGTCTAGAGCACCATGAGCACCAGGGAGCGCGTTTTCAGAGGCCTCGCAGATGTGTTCGCAGAGAGCACAGAGTTCCTCTTCAGCAGGTATCGCTTCCCAAAACATAATACTGATGGACCTGTACCGTGATCTACAACCGCTGTTGAAGCGGGAGACAAAACGCTCCAGAGCTATCCCTGTGCACATTCAGGTTGTGTCCATCCTGGGATTCTTGGCCACCAGGACGTTTCAACGGGAGATTGGGGACATATGCGGCATCTCACAGCCAATGGTTGGTAGAATCATGCTTGCGGTGTTGGAGGCAATCATTTCTTTAGCCCTGGACTACATTCAATTACCATTCGAACACCACCAACAAATAGAAATCAAGCAGGGATTGCATGCCATCGCCGGATTTCCAACATCATAGGTGCCATAGATTGTACACAAGTTGCTCACAGGCCACCATCACATATGAATCTAATTATCTTAACAGGAAGGGATATCATTCTGTGAATACACAAATAATTTGCAGTTCAAATATGACCCTTTTGAACGCTGTTGCCTGGTGGCCCAGAGGAACACATGACTCGTTTATTTTGGGAAACAGCTGTGTGGGTGAGCGCCTCCAGTATAGAGGTTGTTTCTCTTCTGTGGGCTGCAATTGCACTTTTTAGCAGTGATCTTGATGTCGGACGTTTTTTTTTTTCCTGCCACTGATCTCTTGGCTGACCCAACAGCGTTTACGGCTGTTGACACCTTCTCCTAAGATGCAGTTTTGGTTGTTGAAGACATACTTGATTTTAGCATCCCAAACAATTGTTGCTGGTGGTCCTCTACTTCGCTGACAAGAACCTTTACTTCAGTGCCTGAAAAGTTCCTCTTCCTCGCCTTTTTCTCCATGTTGCCGGTTTGGAGGAGAATATTCACTGGCGTGTTTATCAGGGGATTGTCCCTTCCATATACTGTATCGTCAATTGAGGGCGTTTCGTCATGCAAATGACTCCAAACATGCATGAGCGTGGCGGTTTCGCACAGGTGACAGTTATCATCGCCGACTGCGTACATGTGTGCATGAGACCGGTCTCCGCACGTTTAGAAATTGCAGATTTTTTTTTGTACTTTTGGGTCCTCTGCACAATCTAAAATAGAACCTTTTCTGAGCACAGTTAGTAAATGAGGCCCCTGGACACTTCAACCCACACAGGTGGTGAAGAGGGCTCAACAGCGGCTGTACTTCCTGAAGAGGCAGAGGAATTCCGGACTGTCACAAGATCCTCAGCAACTTCTACAGCTGCGTGAGTGAGTCTGTCCTCACCACCTGCATTACTGTGTGGTACGGCAGCTTGACTGCAAAGGAACACAAAAGCCTGCAGAGAGTGGTCAAGGTCTAAGATCACTGGGACACCACGGCCCTCTCTTCAGAGCATCTACCATTGCAGAGTCCACGGGAAAGCTGCCTCCATCATCAGGGACCCCACTCACCCTCAACATGGACTGTTCTCACTCCTCCCCTCAGGCCGGAGATAAAGGAGTGTTAGATGCAGGTCCACAAAGTTTAAGAACTCCTTCTTTCCCACAGCCATCAGACAATTAGACAGGTGTGGATGCCCAAATGGAAGATGCCCAAGCTGGACCCTCAACTCAATCATCTGCTCCCAGTTCAGCTATGGCGTGATTTTCAATCATGTTTATTTGTATTTCTATGTTTATGCAAATCACTAAATGTGATAACAATGAATTTGTAAACCAGATGCTTTTTTTTCTTTAGATGACAACCTGTGGCATCAGCTGGACAAGGAAGTGAACGAGACCAAGGCCAATTCAAATGTGACAACGGAAGCCATTATCGAAGTACAAAGTTACCTGTCTGAGGCAAACATACCAAGATCACAGGATCCACTACAATTTTGGGAAACTCAAAGGCTAAATTACCCAACGTCATACTAATTGGCAATGACATTTCTATGTACACCGTCCTTATTGGTTCTCAAAAGCGGTAGAGATGGTTTGTAGTCAATGCAATCGCCTTCGCTGAAAGATGTTAGAGCAGCTGATGTTTCTAAATAAAAGCCTGTGAATGAGTCTTGTTCGGTGTGTTTTCAGTCTTTACTGAAGTTGTATGCAATGACTTTTTGAATCCAACAGATGTCGCCATTTACTAATACAGCAACACAGTTTCAACACAGTGTCGACATAGTTTGGGAATGAGCCATACACCCAATGAGGCCTCATCTGCCCATCACTTCAACACAGTTTGAACACTGCGTCGACACAGTTTAGGAAATGTACCATACACCCATTGAGGCCTCATTGACCCATCACCAGTTGTCCTCTCCCCATGGCTTTTCCCCAGGAGTGTCAAACTCATTTCAGCACACGGGCCACATAGAAAGAAATTTATTCCTAAGAGGGCCTGATCATTAAAACCATGGCATAATAACTTACAAATAACAACGTAAGGTTGTTTTCTTTGTTTTACTTTGGCAAAATGGTACAAACTGAAAATGAGAATGTTCTCATATTAAGGAATTCTCTTGACAAAATACTTTGTGAGTTGAAGATTTTGGGAAAAATAATTGTGCAAACCATGAACAATTTCAAGTTCAAAGGAAAAAATAAAAGCTGTGCAAAACATGAAACATTTCATGTTGAACATTCAAGGGAAAAAATAAAAGCGATGCAATGCTGATAGATTTTAACAGATCAAGCCAATATAAACCTACGGGACGGACAGTATCTAAGTAAATCACACACTGATACTTTTACTCCACTTTTGATTTTCATATAAGAATAATTTTGACATTAATAGTTTGTAAGACTAACTTCATGGCGTTATGCATCTTTAATGCTTTGCAACATTAAGCCTCCTGGTGCAAAATAGAGTGGAAGGTCCAAAAATCCCGTCTGCCATTTGCAGTTTGCACCTCGTCTCTGAACTAACAACTAACCAACACCCGCCTTTCCTCCGATCACTGACGGCGCACCAACTGTGGCCGAGCTGACAGCGCAGGACCAGTCCATTCCGAGTCTGTCCAGCGCGCCAACTATTGTGGTGGCCACTGGCACCAACTCCATGAACTCCTCGGTGACGGTCAAAGAGTCATCAACTCCAAGGATGAATTTTGAGAGTTGCGCAACATCAGTAATGTCCGTGCTTTCATCAATTGCAACTGAAAATGCAACGAATGACTACTTTTAGCTTCAACTGGCTGTCCAAATACGCCCTAAACATCAGAAATCCTTTCGGCTAATAATCCTTTCAGACTGATGTTTCTTCAGAACCGCCAACAATTCATCCACCTTGACTCTTCTGTGTTGTCCCTGAGAGTTGTTAAGTTATTGGCGTAAAGAGCATCATGGTGGCGATGAAGGATATATTCTTATAACACACAGCTCTCCCACTGACTTTTGTGAATTAAGAGGAGGGTGATCATTTTTCTTGGAAAACTCTGCCCTCTGCGTCCACTTTTCTCTTTTTTGACATCAACATCTTTGGCTCCTGAGGGTGCCGAGGTGCGACATGAAAAAAATACTTTTTATTGTCAATCAAATGGGTATCCGGCCACAAACAGATTATCCACTCAACATAGAGGTCCCCTGGCCTGGTCCCTGAGAGGGCCCGTCCGTAAATAGCTTTTAGCATTCCGCACCATTCAGTGTACTCTCTGCAAACGCATCTGCAGCATCTTTATCTGTGTTGTGTAGCTTTACTTTGATCTTTTGTGCTACATTGTTGCCTCTTTGAAACCCCTCTGATGCTGCCCTGCACCTTCTAAATCACTTGTGTCAAACTCAAGGTCTGGGGGCCAAATGTGGCCAACAGCATCATTTTATGTGGCCCGTGAGCGCTTAAGCGACTCCTTTAATGTGCCATAGGTGTCAATTTAGGCCTGCATGTGGCCCTACGCGCCATTGTTGTGGCCCACAAACACTTGAATTAACATCTGGCCCCTTGAAGGCCACCACCATGCTGATGTGGCCCGCAGTGAAAATGAGTTTGACGTCCCTGTCTCTGGCAGTGCCAGAGAGACATGCCAAAGGGAGACACAGTTTTTTTCCTGTTCTGTTGAACAGTATGAGAAAGGTTTGTTAGAATTTATGGAGGCTTGTGAAAACTTTGATACATAAAAAAAAAACCATTACATTAGAGCTCTGTACCCCGATGATTCGCTTAAACCAGTTCAGTTTCTTTGCACATTTTCATCTATCGTCGATGCTCAGTTCCATGGCCATCCGCGATAGGTGAAAATCTGCAAAGTAGAAATTCTGGATTACACTTGTCATTTGTACAGGGTCATGCCCATGTCCTTTTTGCATTACCTCCTGCCTTTGTTCTTTTTAGCTTCTCACCTGTTTCTCAGTTTTTGTGCTAATCACTTTAAATATCAAAACCCAGTATTTTTTCAGATCACCATAGAGAGTATTGTTAGTTGTCTGACTGAGCACAAGTAGTGTGGGTTAAGATTTATATGGTTAAAATTTTCAAAGCACTGGTTTCAAAAATGTCACGGCTCTGAACACCTTGGTTGCTCTTTGCTGCTTTTAATTGAGATTTGTGACATTATGTTGCCAGCTCTCCTGACTGTGACGAAAGCACAACATCGAATTTCTTCAGAAATTAAGCGCAACCTGCTTGCCAGGAGACACATCTTACTAGGTAATAGTGAAGAAATTGGAAAACCACTTCATTCCAACACTGCTGACAACTGAAGAGAGATTCAGATTCCATAAGACACTTAAAAGATGGTGAATCTGTTGCAGTTTCTTGCATTAAGGAAACGATTACCTCAGCTTTGTGAATTTGGACTGTTACTCCAAGGGCAAAACATGCACAGTAAATGCTATTTTGTTGGTTGCACAGTGAGGCTATTGAAACGACTCCTCACCAAGGTTGATATGCCTCTGAGTAAAACCATTGAGATCTGTGCATTGATGGAGATGTCTGCTAGAAAAGCACAGCACTTAAGTGATGTTGCAGATGGCAAGCCACGTTACCCATGAGAAGTGACAGGTATAACAGCGTCCTAATGTTGGTGTAATGTTTGTTACTTCTCTCATGTGGGCATGGGAGAACAAAATAACTAAATTTATTCTATCAGCTCTGTCTCTCACCATGTTCCCTGTATCTCAGACAGGCCATTATATTTTTTGTCGTTCCTCTGAAAGACTGAAGCCAATACACAAGCTTCAAAATACAAACAAACCACAGTCTTCCTCTTCATCCTCTCCATTCAACTCATTGTGATCAACTCGGTCTGCCTTTGTCTTCTTGCTTTCACTACAGGTGCATGCCACAGATATGTGCCAGTATATATCTTTTCTCACATGCACTTAGCTGTTCACTTGAGAATGTTCAGTATTTTTGTGATGAGATAAAGTCAATTGCCATGGATTGCCTTGATGATCTGATTCCAACTGAAGTTTAGTTGATGGCACAATGATGAAGTAGAATGGGTGCAAACTTATCAATTTCTTGAGTGTTAACTTATTGCCTTTGTCTTGACTTATTACCTTGACTGAATTGCCTCTAAGGGATTCTTTGGAGTTTTTATATACAGTAAGTTTTTTTTTTCTTCTCAATTCTGAGAAAGTAAATTGATTGAGTGAGAGGGATAAAAGCGCTGCCATGCCTTATGACCATGTAGTCAGCTGTAGGAGATTTGGCAACACCAGTATACTGTAGTTCTAAGACGTTTTCAAGAATGGCTTTCACCATTGTACTGAGCGACAGATGCAGCAATACAGGTCACATACCATCCAAGACTGAATTTGCTGACTGGACAGTGAACTCTTGGCTTCTGATTTTATAGTTTGTTCTGCCGTATTGAAAACAAATAGCTCTGACTAAAGTTGACAGTGGAAACTGATGTCATGGACTGAATAATAACCATATATATGATGCTACACCCATGGAAATGTATCTTAAGTAACTATGATCACGTCATTATTGAAAATCAAGTACATCAACCTACCATTTACATTTGTCAATTGATAATTTGCATCCTCTTTTCTGTAATGGAAGAAGCTGTAATTCTAATTTTCCTCACGGTAATTTTCTGATTGAGACTGATCCTGATGAAAAAAAAACATCCAGTTTTGGTGTTCTTTTGTTTCTCCTTTGGGGAATACATAAAGCGTCTTTTGTCTTCTTCTGATATCTAATACATAACTGGTCAGCATTTGCTGACTATCAAATTCTTGTGTCCTGTTTACAGATTAGAAATGACAAATTTGTTCTTGATTTTGTCAGGTTACTCACCAACTGTTTCACAGGGTTCATCTTTATGGACACAGAAATCTGTCCTGAAAGAGAGACAAAAGAATATTAAGTCAGTGACGATGATTGAAAGCTTAGAAAGCTTTATCAACTCAACAACTCAGAAAGCTTTATCATTTAGTACTCTCTGAATTACATTCAACTTTATTTGTATACTGCCCAATCATCACAGAAGTTACCTCACAGTGCTTGTGTGGTAACCTAATTCTGAAGCCACATTAATTCCACCCTGTAGATAAAGCAGTGATGGCAATTTATTGGTAACTTTTACTATTTCTCTTATAGTTGTGATTTTTCACAGTCACAAGTCATTTCATGTAGAAATTATTACAATAAGAGCAACAGAGCAACAGAGGATTTGCTGAAGTCAGGATTTCACTGTGAAACACTATACTGTATGTCGGAGAGGTTCCACTTCTTTCCAAAGTACATAGCAAGGGCATCAGAATCCATACAAGATCGAAATTTGCAAATATAGGAAGCATTGACATCTCAGCCTCAAATTTTTTAGTTTTCCAATTTCGTGGGACAGTGTACAAAGTATGGCTGTATGACAGTGTTACAAATTGTTGTTTTACCTTATTGTTTATTGTTGTTGTAACATCCTGTTCTTGAAAGTGAAAGATGTGTAGTATCCATAATTCAATCTTTACAGTAGATACCCGTTTCCTACTATGGTAACTTGTCATTGATTATTCAGAGGAATCCCATGAACGCGTTCTCACCAGTCATGTGTTCACAATAACAAATAATAATAATAATAATAATAAGTAAATAAACAAATAAATAACTCATGAAAGCCATACCACTTGTTAACCAAACTAGGTGCCCCTCAGTACCTTTTCACTTACTCTATGGATTGGTGACCACTAACCTTCTGTTGATCTACACTGTATGTATGGTTAACAGCATGAAGAGCAAAGGAGAGATTGCCTTTTGTAACAGTAGAATTGGAGACAGACTGAAAAGGGGTATTTCTAAAGTCTGTCGAGGAATTAAGGTACACTGTCACCCTTACTTAAGTTTTTTTCAGATTCAAAAAATAGATATAGGCCTACTGCATATCATGCATTAGTGCACAAAAACAACGATTCATCAGTTGCACAGCTGCTGATGGTGTCATATAAAACAGGAATTTGGGACATATTGGCCTTTTCAATGCAGCTAGTTTTATGCGTATTTCATCAATGGTGAGTTGTTTTATTGTCACTGCAGTCAGGTAGGCAACTTTGTATCATATTGTTAAGATCTGTTTGTCGATGAGTACAAAGCTGAGAACAGGAGAGAGTAAAGCATAGAGGACAAGAGGACCGTCTAAATCACTAAGATGAGCTATGGGCACACAGTGGAGGATTATCTTAACTCAGATTGGCAGCCCCTGAAGACAATGGCTGCTATCAACACCACCACCGCCTCCAGTGACGCAATGGGCATCTCCAGCAGCAGCTTGTCACCACTCCCGGACAATCTCCACTCCTACGCTAGCTTTGAAACTGACAACTCTGCCCAACTTCATGTCATCAGGTCCACCATCAGGCCTTGCACTCCCTGCCTTCTTTTTTCTACAGCCGATGTGGTAAGAGTCCTACAAAAGAGCAGCCTTGAAGAAGGCATCTAGCCAGACAGCCTGACACCTCAACAAGGCTCCACTTTCCTCCTCCGCCTAAGATACACTGCAGCCCCATATCCAGGCGCAAAGACTTCTGGAGAACTTAAACCTGGATGACTGGCTTGTCCTTTGGATCCTGGGGTCTCACTCACTGACTGTGTGTGAAGAGGGTCAATTTTCATTTGTGCGGCTGACTGTTAAGTACCAAAAATCTGCAATCACTAAACGTACAGAGCAGGTGCAGAGCAAGTCAGCGCTGGGCTGGGGGTGGAGGCACATGACCGGGCACCCTTCCGCGGTCGTTCGTGAGTTGGCGACGCGTGGGGGTGGGGGTGGGGAATGTCTGTGTCTACAGGCCCCCTCAGGACCCAGGCCGGGGGACTGCTGCCCCCCTATCTCCCCCCTAAGTTCCACCTCTGATACAGAGACCGGGTCGTACGCACACATGTATGCAAATGTGATGGTAAATGTCACCTGTGCATAACTACCATGCTCTTGCATGTTTGGGGTCATTTACATTCAGAAATGCCCTCAAATGACCATATATGGTAGGAATGATCCCTGTAATAATGAGTCAGAAACCCAGATCTCCTGATTGGCAAAGTCAAACAGAGACATACTTTTTTTGTATCTTTATATTTTGCACTCCCCCCCACACTGTTCCCTTCATTTCATGTTCTTTGTGTATCCCCCAGCCTCTCTCTCTCCAACGCGCGGTCACTATGCAACAAAATGGACGAACTACATCTGCAGATTGCTTCTCGCAAGCTAGAGTACTGTGCGCTGATCGTCACGGAGTCCTGGCTCAACCAAAACATCCCCGACGCGGCTATTGAGCTAGTTGGCCACGCTGTCTTCAGAGCTGCAGCAACGTGTCTGTTAAGATCACTCACTGTCCCCCGGACGTAGAACTCTTGATGCTGCGGTGCAGACCCTTTTTTTTCTGTGTAGGGAGTTCACATCAGTGCTGATAATTGCTGTCTATGCACCCCCCCAGGCGAACGCTAAAGTAGCTATGGAAACGCTACACCGGTTCATCGACCAGCATCTAGCTGTACAGGCAGACAGCGTTGTCATTGTAGCAGGAGATTTCAACCATGCCAACTTGAAATCTGTCCTGCCTCAGTTCCACAAGTATGTAGACTTTCCCACCAGAGAAAAGAACACCCTAGATCAGGTCCTCTGCAACATACCAAATGCCTATAAAGCTAGCCCTCTACCTCACCTGGGTCTCTCAGACCACCTGTCCCTCTCCCTCATCCCAGCCTACAAGCCACTAATCTGTAGGTAAAAGCCAACCACAAAGACAATTTAAGTTTGGACTGAGGAGGCCACCTCAGCACTGCAAGACTGCTTTGAGGTCACAGACTGGGACGTTTTCGCAGAGGAGACAGACCTGGACGGTCACATAGCTGCAGTAATGGATTACATACACTTCTGCACTGAGAACGTGACGGAGACTTAAGTGGTCAAGGTGTTCCCCGACCAGAAACCGTGAGCAGGAGACCCACTGAGCTACATGGTAGCACAGAATAATGTGCGCAGGGGCATCAAGACGGCCAAGTGCAGATACCAACAGCACATAGAGGAGCACTTTCACAGAAAGGACGCCAGAAGCATGTGTCAGGGGATCATGGCCCTGACGGGCTACAATATCAACACCACAGCCACAATTCCAACAGACGTCATTCACCCGGACACGCTGAATCAGTTCTTCGCTTGCTTCGACAGGCAGAGAAGAGCAGACACCGTTCCTGCTCCATCCCCGGTCGATGACCCGCTGCAGCTCCAACCACAGCAGGTCAGAGCCGTGCTGAGAAGGGTCAAAGCGAGGAAGGCACCTGGCCCAGATGGAATACCGGGATGGGTACTCAAGGATTGTGCGGACCAGTTGGCAGAGGTTTTCACAAACATCTTGAACCTCTCGCTCCAGCAGTCTGTGGTCCCCTCCTGCTTCAAAGCTATCACCATTGTTCCAATACCCAAGAAGAATACAGTGAACTGCCTGAACGACTACCACCCAGTGGCTCTCACGCCCATCATTGCGAAATGCTTTGAGAGCCCCATCCTCCCCTCCATCAAGTCTGCACTCCCAGCTGACCTCGACTAACATCAGTTTGCCTACCGAGCAAACGAGTCGACAGAGGATGCTGTCACCACGGCGCTTCACACAGCCCTCACCCACCTTGAACAGAGCAACACCTATGTGAGGATGCTTCTCGTGGACTTCAGCTCAGCTTTTAACACAGTTGCCCACCAACTGATTACAAAGCTGGGCAACTTGGGCTTAGGCATTTCACTGTGGGCTTGGATTTGGGACTTCCTCATAAACAGACCTCACCGTGTTAGGATGGGAGGCCGCACCTCCAAACAATCAACACTGGAACCCCATAGGGGTGCGTCCTGAGCCCCCTCCTCTACTCCCTTTTCACACACGACTGTTGCCCCATTCACCCCACAGACACCGTCATCAAGTTCGCTGACAACACCACCATTGTAGGGCTGATTCAAGACAACAATGAGTACGCCTACAGGGAGGAGGTCAAGCACTTGACGAGCTGGTGTCAAGACAATAACCTGGACCTTCACACAGCTAAGATGAAAGAACTGCACAGTCGTCATTGGCTGCAGTCGCAGACCACACAGGAAATGACTGGCCGGTTAGATGCGAAGTTAAGTATCGCTCACACATGTGTATAAAAAGGGACATGATTACATTAGTTTCACTGTTAATTTAAGTAAAGGCAATCTGTTTACACACAAGGAACATAGATATATAAATTTGTGCTTGTGGATGTATGATGAAATAACTTATGATCCCCAGACTAGCTAGTCATTTGTCAAAACCCTTCTATTTGATCAACAACCACATCACCTACCAGAGCATCAGTGGGATCTCTAGCGACAAATGTGAAGCATAAAAACATTGTTCTGGAAATTAACAAAATGACAGTAGATCAAAGAATAGGTTTAGAAACAGGTATTGGGGGTGGGGGGTTAACAAGTGGTTACTATTATCAGAAAGTGCAGCATATACACAAAAGAGAGATTGCATAGTCTGTATGAACACTAGACCAACCTTCAGACTCTTTCCTGCATTCCAAGCAAACTATACCTGCATGACACAATTAATGGGGAAAAAGGCTCAAATGACTGAGGAACGTAAACAATATCTACTCCCACATCCTGAGGCAAAGGAAGACAATCATTCAGTACCATACTTTGATTTAATGTAAGAGTTAACTGTGTACCATACCTTGATTTAATGTAAGTGTTATCTGTGCAGAAAGGAGTGCGACCGAGACAATCATCAATGCAGGGAAGGTGGATACCAATTTGTGTTCTATGATAATAACAGACGTAGTCGATGATCCAACTACAGTATGTGCTGCTGTATATTGGTGGTGTGGAGGACCACGACAGTACATTTTCTTGCCATATACATGGAGTGGACGATGCATGATCTTATCTAGCCCGCATATCGGAAATAGATGCCGATAACGGTTTTGAATCATCAAAGTTACCCAATTATTTAAGGAAAAAGAGATTGGCTCCACTGTCCTCCTTGCTGACTGATGGCTCACTGGTATGGATTGAATCTATAGGAATTCTAAGAATGAGTACAAGATGGTGGATCAGATAAAAGCAGGATTTGAAGTTTCCCCTATATTCTACTCACTATTTCCAGTGACAATAAATGAGAACACTGATAGAATAAATTATCTGCATTTCAATTAACATTTTTTGGCTAATGAAATTGATGGTGGTTTTTGAGCTGTGCACAAACAGTTGGCTGCAACCTCTCTGATAGCATGGCAGACACGAATGGCAGTGAAAATGCTCCTGGCAGACAGGGGAGGGGTATGTTCTATGTTCGGTACAGAGTGCTGTACTATGACTTCCAACGATACTGCCCCAGATGGTTCCCTTACCAGGACGCTGAAACAACTGAGTACCTTTACCAGACAATTAAGGGATCACTCTGGGGTGGAGACCCCAGTGTGGGATCCTTTGACATGCCTGTTTGGTAAATTCAATCCTGATACTGTAAGGGCTGACCTCAATTGCCATCTTTGTAGCCATACTCGCGAATGTTGCTTTTTTGCTTGTGCACGTTCTTTGTGTGACAGGTTAGTGGTGAGAGCAAAAGATGGAAAGAGTGAGGAAATAAAGGCCTTACTGGCCCATGAGGAGGATGAAGGGAAAGATGAAACAACAGATCTGTACCCCTATCCATTAGGTCAGACCTGGCCAACCCGCGGCTCCCAAGCCGCATGCGGCTCTTTGCCTGGTTTCATGCGTCTCTTTTACGTTCATATCCACATTTGTGTTTGTGTTTTTTGTGTGCGTGTTCGCTTTGCTTGAGTTCAATATATTTTCGTCAAACGCGCATGCGCATGAGGTGAAATTCTGCAAAGCAGGAGGGGGCAAACCCATTCGAGTAAACAATTTGTGTCAATTTCGCTCTCAAAATGGCAGGGAAAAATGCACAGTTAAAGGAAAATATGAAGATGAACACTGGACGTTTTTAAATAGAGTGGGAAAGTTTATATTTTTTTGTTGAACGTAATGGCAAGCCATTGTGCCTGATATGTCAGACATCATTAGCGCATTTCAAAGCTTCGAATCTTCAGCGCCACCTCAGCTCACTCCATGCTAACATCGATAAGGAATTTACAAAAGGGACTGAATTTCCCAAGCACAAGTTGAACACTTTGAAAAGTCAGGCGGAAAAGCAGGTGCAGTTTTTTCAAAAAATTACGAAGCACTCACTTGAAAAACGCTGTTGTAAATTATTATGTTTTTGTTTGTGGACTTTGTTGAACTGAGAGTTTGTGTGTTTGAGACAGTGCACACAATGTTCATTGTTGAAAATGACTGGACTGTGGTCTTAGTACTGTACGGGTCAATTTCTGTCATTATCATGTTGGTGTGTGACATGATAATGTCACTCAATAAATCTGGCTGAGCAGAGGTATGTGTGCGAGAGGAAGGGATGGGGTGATGTTCATGTGTGCCCATGTGTATGACTCATGGGCACACATGAGTGGCTCTTTGAAGTAACACTGTAAAAAATGTGGCTCTTAGTCTCTGACTGGTTGGCCACCCCTGCATTAGGCCATGATTATAATAACACAGATGTTGAAAAAAATGTTAGAAAAGTTCTATTCTTTATGCATATTATCGACTGATTTTCCATGATTGTCATATATTGTCACATATTGGCATATAATGTGAGAAACTTGAATCACTGAAATCCTTTGCGCACACATAGCGCATCACTGAAATCCTTTGCGCACACATTGTTTAACCATGCAAATCACCAGTAAACCTGGAGAAGGTACTAGATGTCTCTTGGGTCATGATGCTCCAAAACTAAAGGTGCCAGACACTCTGTCTACACAATTTTCTTTTTCTTCTGAATCATTAGAAAACAATGTAACCCCAGTGATTACGAAGTAACAAAAAAAAAAGAGGGATGGCAGACGGAGCACTCAGAGAGTGTTTTGAATGGACTGTGACTGGGTGTTTTCCTCTGTGCGTTCTCTCCTCGTGAGTAAAAGAAACACTACCTGTTGTGTCATTCTTTATCAATCAGGGTTTGACCCTGACAGGGACGGCCACCATCACTATTCTTAGGAGTCGGCTAAAATCTTTCCTTTTTGGAAGTTCTTATGGTTAGTCCAAGCTATGCTGCTAGAATTAGACGGCTAGAGGATTTCTCCTGATGCACTGAGCGTTTCTCTAGTCTCCCTCTCTTTCCTCTACCTCTCTCACCTGCATATATGTAAGGGATAATGAGCGCGTTGGGGGTCATTGTTGGCGTCAGGAGGGGGGGGCACCTTGAGGTAATTATCAAACAACAATGACCGTTTCAAAGTAACAATCATTTAAAACCCAGGACAGAATCTGAATAAAGCTTAGACATAAATGACATTTAATGTTAAGAAATAATAGACATATACAATACAAACAACATTTGCCCATCACAGAGTAATGTCAGGAATTTTAGTGTGCTAGTGAGCTTGCTTGTTTGCCAAGCAACAGTGAATCATGTGACTGTACAATATCAAACCACTAGGGTGAGGGAGTATCAAGAGGTGCAAAGTGCGCATCGATCCTCTAAAATGATATTGATTAATATCAACAGTGAATCGATAGTAGTAGTGACTCTGATTCTGATACACACCCGTGCCGTATCGGCCAATACCAATACTACACCGATACCACACTGTTTGAAAAAACAAAATACAAGAGTATTTTTTCTTATAATGCCAAAGAACTGCATACTTTCTGTAAAACCACTGCTATCATGGCTTGGTCAGGCACTGAATGAAACCCTTTGTGAACCCTTTGCAGGAAAAAAGACTAATGCAGAATAAGTACAGTAAACTTTTTTATTGCCTAACTGGTATGGATGACAAGTGAATAAACTCTTCTAAACACTTTCTGGCTCTCAAAGGGAAAAATAGTGCAATATCGATGTAGTTACAACATGTATAACAGTGGTGCAACAAGAAGTAAAATTAAATTAAAACAAGAAATAATAACCTGTACACGAGGTAACCTTGAGAGAGATCATGGCATTAAAGCCTATCTGAGGTAAGAACATCTCGATTTTTTTCCAGTAAAAGACAAGTGAAAGAACAGGAGAAAATAGCAAATTCAGACAAGAGTAAGTTAACGTAACCTTTGACTTTGGGATGTTCCAGTTAAGCAGCATATTCTTCATTGCTCCTACAATTGCCTCAGTGTGGGATCCTTTGAACTCGTTTACATACTGCACAACACTTTCCTGGTGGAATGATTCAGTGTCCACCAAGTGTGCAGTTGAAATAAGCAGAGAAAGTGGGGAGACGTCGTTGCTCCAGATATCAGTAGTGAAGCTTTTCTAGATTTCCTTGAAACATGCTCCGTTACCTGTTTTTGGAATGCGGGGACGGCACTCTGTGTGATTTACTTGCGGCTTGGGACCTTGTATTTTGGTTCTGCGTAAGCCACATAGAGCTGGAATCCCACATTGTCAACAAAAGAGAGGGGCAAGTGACAGAGCACAGTCATTGCGGTAATTTTCTTGAACATCTCTCTTGCTGCATCAGTCTTCTCGTCCCACTGCTCCCTCCTCTGACGTGAGCTGACCAAATTTCGTTGCTGTAGTCCATCTCCCTTTCAATTACCACAATTGCCACCGCCTCGAACTCTTGGTGTTCGTTCACGATTCATTCTCAAATGTTTTATCAGCTTTGAGGTATTGAAACTGTCCGTTTCAGTTCCACCTCTCGCACCTTTCACACTTCAAATCTTGCATGTAGCTCTCGTACTCACTTTCGCTTTCAAAACATTTTCAAAATGCCGACATTTTCTCTCCTGTAGCACTCTAGGATTAGAATATGCTTATAGGCGGATTGTGTGTTGAGCAGATAGAAGAGTTACTGAATGAGGAGAATCGGAGATAGAGGTGGACAGATGTGGAAATGATAGTGTTATCATGTCAGTCACTCGTGTATAATAGTGGAGAGGATTCCTACCTGGTAACCAGTACTGCACTGTCCACATGTGGGATGTTTTTCATGTCATCATATAGGTAGTTACTGCCATGGTATCGTGTGCCTCTAAATTCTTGATATTTCCAGAGGCAAAAGTTTTCCAATGATCGCTCCCCATGATGGCTCACATTGAGCTTTTCCTGAAAAAACACACAGACCCAACCTCAAATCTAAACCCAATCTCCCAACCTCAAAAAGATGCTAAATCATAAACATGGTTTCACATCAGCAATAAAAATCTTAGACTGCTCATCTTCACAGTGCAACATTGGCATAACAGAGCTGTGCATACACATGCACCTACTGTTTGTTAGCGTAGGAGCAAGTCTAGTACTTGGCTACTGCGATGTGACCCAGAGCCTGGTTGACGCGCTGCGCATTCAATACCGTACGTTGATTGTGATGAGTCCGGACACTTCCTCTGGTGCAATGTAGAATGGTTTATTGTAAAAAAGCAAAAGTCCAAATTATGAATTGACAACCACAAAGTAAACGCCGGCATCTACTGCCACAGCGGTCAAAAACCTATTTGCCCTTCTGGGTCACACCTGTCTGCAATAGTGCCGTGCATACCTTTATACATTATCGCCCAGGCTACCCCACAGCAACACCCATGGACACAAGGCGAACCGCAACGCACCCCTCTAACATTTTCATAACATATTTGGCTGCTATAGTTAGCAATAGTAAAAAGTGTGCATTTATCCATGTATAAAATGGTCTCATACTACAACACATTATCACATTCAGTCACAGGAGTCACACTCTACTCAATCCATGCGCACATGTCTTTATTTTATTTTTACCTCTTTTGCTTTGGACGGTTGACCCAAGATATTAAATGAGTCAGGATCTGTCTTGACTCGTCATACATTTGATGACTTTGTTCACGTGGAAACTGACACAATTCAAAAGACAGAATAAAACAACAGTCAGAGCATAGCCCTGCAAACGTGGCAGAGATTCATGCTGACATGACGGAACAATTCAGCACTGGAGGTGCAGCGAGAATTGCTCTAAACAGTAACGTGGCCATGCTGCCCAACAAGCAGCAGTTGAGGCTCTAGGGGGGTGGGCGTTGGTTCTGCACGGAGAGAGGGAGGGACTGGGCTGCACTGAAAAAATTCACGTTTTCTACAAATTTTATGATATGGTATTGTCTGTTCCTGTCCAAGAGGGGGGCTGCGGCACACCACTCTGTGATGAGGGAGATGTGGATGGACTTGATGATGGCAGTGTAGGACAACGCTGCGTTTACATCGAGTCCATGGACGGGAAGTTTGTTACCACGATCCTCGCCACAGTCTTCATGACTCTTTGCGGAGCCTTCCTCTCTGTCTGTGTGGCGTGGCCAAGCCAGACAGTGATGCCTGTGGTGAGGATGCTCTCAATCAGACCCCTGTAGACCTGGGTGAGAGTGCAATATTTCAAAACTCGCTTCCCTTCGCAGCCTGATGAAGTAAAGCAAAGGTTGGGCTTTTTCCACTATGGCTTTGGTGTTGTGGGTCCAGCTCAGGTCGGATGCAACGTGCAGTTCCAGGAATGTGAGACTGTCCACCCTTTCCACCTGAGTGCCATTGATGACAAGAGGCTGTAGAGGTTGAGGCTTCTTGCTTAATTCCAGAATCTCTTTTGTTTTGTCAGTTTGATATTATCTTGTTTATAATGATCTTATAACCTGACTCGTCCCAACCTTGATGGGCCCCAGGATGGTGGTGTCATCAGTGTTTTTAATGATGAGGGTGTTATCTTGGGTGGAGACAAAGTCATAGGTGTACAACATGAAGAGTTTGGGGCTGAGCGAACAGCCCTGTGAGGAACCTGTGCTGGCTGTGAGCTTAATTGACACCTATTCACCCATTCTCTCCACCTGTCATCTTTCCGTCAAGAACTCCAGGATCCAGTTCCAGGTGGGGGTCGGAACGCCGAGATCTGTCAGTTTCATGATCAGCTCATCCAATCTAATGGTGTTGAAGGCAGGGCTGTAGTCCGGGAAGAGCCTCCTGACAAACGTGCTGCTATCTTCCAGGTTTTGCAGGGTGTGGTGTGGGGCCACTGCATCATCCAGTATTTGGTTGGGGCGGTAAGTGAACTGGAAGGGGTCGGTGGTGTCTGGGACTGAGTGGTTAGTGTGGGAGAAGACCAGCTTTTCCAGGCACCTCATGGCAACTGGTGTGAGTGCCACTGGCCTGAAGCCATTCAGGGTGGAAGTCTCTTTTTGGGGGACTGAGATCATAGTGGAGGAGGGGGTCGAAGATGCCAGGTTGAAGATGTCAGCATACACTCCAGCTAGCTGTTCTCCACACCCCCTCAGGACTTTGGGTGGAACACTAGTTGGGTCCTGCAGCCCGGGAATTCACTTTCAAGGCTTTTGAGGCATGTGTCAACTGAAAGATGTGTCACTGGCGTCACAAGGCAGCTTTAAGGCTATGTCCTTGTTGAGCCTCTAAAATCTGGCGTAGAGGGTGTTGAGGGTGGCCTCTCAAGTAGCAGTGGTTGTTGTGGCTCTCCTGTAATTGGTAACGGACTGGATTCCTTGCCAAATACTGCATGTATTGTGGTGTAGGTAGAACTCCAGTTTCCAGGAGCTAGCCCTCTGTTCTGCTCTGTTGAGTACTACACGGTCGGTACGAGCCCTCTTGTACCCTCTTGTGCCTCACTGTCTCCAGCGTGAAAAGTTGAACAGGGGTTTCTGATTGGGGAAAACATAACAGTCCTGGGAGCTATGCATTTTGATGTACATCAGCTGATGTAGTTGCTGACTGACTGTTTATTCATGGATGTCGTCAACAGCCTCCTTTACAGTATTCTAGTGAGTAGTCTGCAGGAAGGTCTGCAGGCTCACCTGAGTATTGTCAGTCCAGGGACCTCATGCTCAAACCAAAGTGGTGGATTTCCTACACAATATTGGCGTTTGTACAAATCCACGCACATTTCTTCATTTCCTTTTAACATCAAAATCACCATGGCATTGACCACATGTGTGGGCTTACCCAACCGCTCCCCCTCCATGCCTTTAATCACATCATACTTGAATAGACCCTGCAACTGCAATTTTATTCTTTATATGAGCAGAAAACACAACGATTAAAGTGAAAAAAAGATCTTGCACAATGGGAGAGTTGGAGATGTTGCTGGCTGATGTGGGGGCATGTAAAACTGTCTTTTTTGGTACACGCACTGCTCCTGCTCAGTGGCAGAACAATTCAGTGCCAGGCTGGGGGTCTGGCCCGGTACGGAACCAATTAGCAGCTAGCTTGCCAAGCTAGCGCGTTCTGCATTCACAAGCCGCCCGGGTAAATACGTACACATTGAAACAGCAACAGAGGTTTTCTTTAGCCTGCGAGTCGACACTTTGCTTCCCTCCGAACTCTCCCCTACTGTATGGGCAAAAACAAGGATCATTTTCCGTGAGAACAAGCACCTTTGATGGCAAATTTTGCCGCACTGCAACACTTTTCAGTGGGAGAATCACACACATCTTGCGCCGTTACCAAGGGAACCATGGCAACAGCAACCACCTATGTCACTTCCGCTAATTATCCACTTGGCCGGTCCGTGAAAATGTCCTCCGATATGAAACCGGTCCGTGGTGCAATGAAGGCTGGGGACCTGCTTTAAACACTCATCCGATCCCTTTAAACAAAGTTAGCAAACGGTTGATGACGTTTTTACCCAGAATACACTTGGAGCCAATATCTGCGATCCACTTATAAAAGTGCACGCAAAGTGAGAGTGAAAAGAAGCCAGTCATGATGCAGCAACACATTTTACTCAGTATTTCACGCTTAAGTAGATGACTTAAGTCAGTCCTTGTCAAGTTTTTTTTTTTACCAACAATTACTCATCCTGACTGGGACAACCTATATAATCCCACACATACCCATACACAAGGTGATGGCAGATGATATGTTTCGCCAAGTTGCTCTCTCGCTGGTCTGGGGAGTGGGCTTTGCTCCTCCGGAACGGTGGGAAGCATTGCCCCCACTCCTTCGTGCTGGGCCCCCGGCCAAGGGACAGTGGGTAGTCACGTCGACAGTGAAATTGCCGACGTGACGGCGTTCCCTCAACTGTAGCAGGGTCGCCCAATCTTAGCAACTGTTGAAGGAGTGCGTGGTTTGGTTTGGAAGAAGAGGAAGTCGAGGGGATGCCGTGGCACTGGCAGAGAGCTGCACAATGTCACACAATGGGGAGCATGATTTTGGGTGAAGGTCTGTGCGGTGACATGGTTGCTGCTTGTATAAATCATACAGATAGGAGCAGGTCGGCACACAATGTCTTTGAGAGGTCTGAATGTTCTTCAATTCACTCAGCAGAGCGACAGAGGATTGGAGTCAGATGGCAAGTAGACATGGGAATGTGACAGAAGAAAGAGGCAGAAATGAATCAGACAAATCATCAATGGCTCTTGAGGATGGCAGCCACTTTCATGAACACTCACTGTGATCACGCATAAAAAAGTCTGGGCAGGGAAAGAAAAGGGTGTCTGACCTCCTGAACTGACCCACTTGGTGTATTCGTTTGGGGGGTCCTGTCCAGAGCTCTGTAATCTATATCTTTGGTCGATCCAAAACAAATCTTCTCACTTGTAGAACAGAACTTTGCATTGTTATCCATAAAGGAACTCACAGGAAAGATCTCCACCACAATACATGCAGTATTGAGTGAAAGGTTCCCTAGTAGTGAACTCTGCCCTTTTGTGACCAATCCCTCTGTGTGCTGTTAGAGATCGTCTGCTTGTATGTAGTCTGCCTGGTTGAACTCTGCATGTTTATGATCAAGCCCTTTGTCTATTGTTTTGAATCCCCTGCCTATCTGTCTGCGTGCCTGCCTATCTCTGAACCTTGCCTGTGTATGGACTCCATCCATCCATCTATTTTCTTCCGCTTATCTGGGGCCGAGTTGCGGCTGCAGTCTCGGGGGGGAGCCCACACCTCCCTCTCCCCGGACACACCCTCCAGCTCCTCTGGGAGGACCCCAAGGCGTTCCCAGGCCAGCTGGGAGACATAGTCCCTCCAGCGTGTCCTGGGTCTCCCTTGGGGCCTCTTCCCAGTGGGACGTGCTTGGAGCACCTCCTTAGGAAGGCGTCCAGGAGGCATCCGGAAGAGATGCCTGAGCCACCTCTACTGGCTCCTCTTGAAGTAGAGGAGAAGCAGCTCTTCTTTGGGCTCCTCCCGGGTGACAGAACTCCTCACCCTTTCTCGTAGAGTGCGTCCTGCCACCCTATGGAGGAACCTCTTTTCGGCCGCTTGTATCCAAGATCTTGTCCTTTCGGTCATGACCCAAAGGTCATGACCATAGGTGAAAGTAGGAACGTAAATCGACCTGTAAATCGAGAGCATTGCCTTCCGGCTCTGCTCCTTCTTCACCACGACGGACCAGTATATCAATTGCATAACTGTCGCTGCTGCACTGATCCGTTGGTCGATCTCCAGTTCCATTCTACCCTCACTCGTGAACAAGACCCAAAGATACTTGAACTCCTCCACTTGAGCCAGGATCTTGTCTCCAATCCGGAGGGTGCGAACCACCTTTTTCCGGTTGAGAACCATGGCCTCAGATTTAGAGGCGCTAATTCTCATCCCTGCTGTCTCACACTCGGCTGCAAACTGCGCCAGCGCGCGCTGGAGGTCCTGTTCTGAGGGTGCCAACAGGACAACATCATCTGCAAAAAGCAGCGATGAGATCCTGTGGTCCCCAAACTGGACCCCCTCCGGACCCTGACTGCGCCTAGAAATCCTGTCCATATAAATAATGAACAGGACCGGTGACATAGGGCAGCCCTGCCAGAGGCCAACATGCACTGGGAATACGTTTGACTTACTGCCGGCAACGCGGACCAAACTCCTGCTCCGGTCGTATAGAGACTACACAGCCCGTATTGAGGGGCCATGAACTCCATACTCCCAGAGCACCCCCCATGGAGCACCGCAAGGGACCTGGTCGAATGCCTTCTACAAGTCCACAAAGCACATGTGGACTGGTTGGGCAAACTCCCATGATCCCTCCAGTATTCTGCGGAGAGTATAGAGCTGGTCCAGTGTTCCAC
>OMPJ01028503.1:0-23982 GCA_900312935.1 Carapus acus
CACACACACACAGACGGCACACACACACACACACGGCACACACACATACACACCACACACACAGTCGCCCACACAGAAAAACATTAAGATGAAAGACTACCTCTAAAGATAATCTTCATATCAACATATGTGTAAATATTATGGCCACTTTTCTGCAATGCATGTGTTGCACACACACACACACACACACACACACACACACACACACACACACACACACACACACACACACACACACACACACACATTTTTAACGTTCTCACTTTGTAAGAGATTTAGGCTCCCTCTATTCAACATGAACACACACACCATCGCTCACACACTGGGCTAGCCACCGCCCCCTCTGGTTACCTCCTTCCCTCTCTCTCTCCGGTGTGTTTGCAGATGGTCACATCTGGCGCTCAGTGTGTCAGCAGGCCTGAGAAAAGCTGGTCCAGACTGCACCTCCATCCCTCCATCCCTCCCCCCTCGCTCGCCCTCTGTTCCAGCCCCTCTGGCTGCAGAGAAAACACTTGTTCCAGATAAACCTCCTGTTTGGTGGCTTGACCTTGCGCTGGTCATGTCACCATCAATAAACTCGATGTGTGTGTAACAGAGTGTTTGTGAATGTCGAACACTTTGCTGGAATGCTGGCCTTGTGGTGTACTATATTGTGCGATGTTGCCCTCTACTGGCGACAGTAATTCTCTTCCACCTCACGTTGTGGTACCGTCGCCTCACCAGTAGGTGTGCGATTGAGACAACTCATCTCTGTCTCTCTCTCTCTCCTTCTCTCTCAGGCATGCCATGGATGTGTGGGATCCAAGTGTGACTGCAGTGGTGTTAAAGGAACCAAGGTGAGCTGGGCGAAGTGCAATTTGTCTCCATCAACCGACCTCAGATCTACTTCTAAAGCTACTTTGTCTGTTCAGGACAGCAAAGTGATTTGTTCTCTGATTGTCCGATTCATGTTGCACCAGTTATAACATTGTAAACACCAACCGTACACAAGCAAAAGTTAACAAAGAGGTTTGTGATTGGTTTGAAGCGACCTGAACGTGAACATGTAGGAACCTGTTGTTAGCATCACAACCTGCTTGGTCACGTTATGGTTAGCTTAGCAGTGCTCTAGGTGTGAGGCCTAGGCTACATTTCAAACATGTCACGTTGTGCTCAGACAAGCCACAACAATTTCAGAGAGTTTCTCCTTTGTGGAAGCATCAGGTGTGTTTCCGCTGATAAGGGGTCACCATGTTGTCCCACTCAGGGTGAGAGGGGTTTCCCGGGGCTGACTGGACAGCCCGGAGTGCCAGGGTTCCCTGGACCAGAGGGACCAAGTGGACCCAGAGGAGAGAAGGTACATGCTCTGTGTTTGTGAGTGTGTGTGGTTCCTAGTGTGACATGTCTGTTAACTGTCTGTCCATTCTGTCACTCTCTCACTCTCTTTCTCTCTCAATTTCCCTCTGCCTCTCAGGGTAGCGATGGACCTGGAGGGCCAATTGGGGCCAAAGGAATTCGAGTGAGTAAATCTGTGTAATTCCTTTATTTTCCCTGCCTTTCACTCCGAATAAGAGAAGGGTGCTTGAATCAAGATCGATTGGTTTGTTACTCCTTGTAATAGCACAGAAAACCCATATTCATCTACACTTATCTTCTCTCTGTTATTGAAGTAGAGTGAGTGATGATAATTTCTTTCTGCATTTCTGCATTTCTAATCTTGCTGTTTCCCTCAATGGGAGCAATCGAGGACCATGTTGGTCCTCTTTCTTACCACAGGGTGTCACTGTTTCTCACTGTCCATCAAGGGGAAGCGATTTCCTGATTTGTGTGTGTCACTGTTTATAATTACAGGGACCCCCTGGACTGCCAGGATTTCCAGGAACGCCAGGAATTCCAGTGAGCACCTAAATAATTCCACCACTATACTAAATGTTCTGGTTCAATGAGCCTTATCCATACATATTTATGATCCATTGCATCATATAGTCTCCCAACTTCCTGTTTCTCAGGGCCTTCCAGGACAGGATGGACCTCCAGGCCCAAGGGGAACACCCGGCTGCAACGGGACAAAGGTATGGAGTGGGAATATTTCCCTCGCTGTCATCCTGGCTCATCCATCATCACTTCATGACCAAGAGAGAATATAATTCTCCTCCATCCGTAGGGCGAGAGGGGTTATCCAGGATCCGGAGGCATTCCTGGGCAGCCTGGGCTGCCAGTGAGTCCCAGCCGTCTGTTCAGTCATGATGGCATTTTTTAAAAATGGTGGTCGATAATCACTCCAAACTTTTGTCCTCCTCAGGGTCCACCTGGTTTGCCAGGACAAAAGGTAAGCATTGTTTATATATAGGTGTGTGTGGGAGAGAGGGGGGGGTTGCACGGGCATGAGGTAGCATCAGCAATACTGATCATGAGATCCATCATATGGAATATTCACAATTACAGTGTTTGAGGTTGAGCAAGTTGCTCTGACACATGTAGACCACAAGATGGCATCATCTGATCTGCTTACAGGGTACAGTACATTGGTCTTCAGGGCAGCTATTGGATGTGAGCCTTGCTCGCCATAACTTGCTCTCAAGTGCCCACCAGACCTCAAACTATTTTCCACAGAAGCTGGATGAGATTTATATTTGTGATCTACTGGCAGCACAGTAGAAGTTTAATCTGTCCCATCACCTCTTTTCCAGGGAGATCCTGGTGATATAATCTCTGCAAATCGTTTTGGAGAGACGGGGTCGGTGGGTTACCCTGGATTGCCCGGAGTTCCTGTGAGTCCAAGCTTAGCATCTTGGTGTCGTATGAGTCAATATACATTTGTGCACTCGAATTTACTTAACATATTTATGTGTGTCCGTTTGTGTATGTAGGGAACACCCGGACCACCGGGCTTGCCAGGACCTCTTGGTCCACCTGGACCTAGAGGCTATGAGGTAGAAATATATATCATATCGCCACTCTCTATAATAGCACTTTGTATTCTTGGACTACAAAGCTGCCAAGGGGTCAAAATCTAAACCTGTCTGTGATGTTTCCAGGGTCGCCCAGGTCCCCCTGGTCCTCCTGGACTTAAGGTGAGTCCAGGATAATGACATTGATAAATGTGGAAAGAGCACTCTTTCATACATCTTCTCTCAATGCTGTCTGGATTGGATTCATTATTGTGGTTCAACCGTATGTAACATCCATTTACGTCCTCCACCAGGGAAACATGGGCCTGAACTTCCAAGGACCCAAAGGAGAGAAGGTACAGAGACGTCGGCGTTGTCTCAGGATGCTATTCTCTCCATTACTGTTTTGTTCACTTTGTGTCGCATCGTCTGACAGGGTGAACAGGGTTTGCCGGGACCGCCCGGGCCACCAGGACTTGTTGGGGAGCAGAACAGGCAGAAAGAGACGGAAATTCAGAGAGGAGACAAGGTAACACCATCACGTCAAAGCGTTGATGAGCCTAAAAGAAGCAATATAGATATAGTATATGCTTGAAACGTCTCAAGTCTGTCTAGTCTAACAGATTTACTGAAAAAATACCACGTTGGAGTCGCAACATTTTTCTCATTTATATTCCTGGAAAGAGAGTGAATAGGGACACACAGACAAATCTCAACCACGAAACCCAACCAATGTCAGAGACACCAACATCAACTCAGCGTACCATGGCAATTTTCTACCCCAAAATGCTCTATAGTCTTTGGCCACTAGATGGCGACAGATAGGGCATAATGTATGGTGTTTCAGAGGTTTGTGATTGATTAAACATCATTTCATCTCTCACCCCAGCGAAGGTCAGTTTGAGTTGTACATTAAAATTTGAATCTACTTTTTTCTTGAAGGGTGACATGGGACTTCCAGGTTCACCAGGTGATCGTGGATTTCCGGGACCTGCTGTAAGTACTGTAGCTATGTCTACATGGCACTGTCAAGAGCAGTCATTCACAACCAATGAACTCTCAGCTGGTTTCTTACTAGATTGCATTTCTGTCCATGGATTGTGGGTCATAAAGAACATTATACTAGTATATCATAATGTCTGCAGGGCCCCTCAGGTGGACTCAAAGGAGATAAGGGAGAACCTGGAGAGCCTGGCAAACGGGTGAGTTCAGTGCAGACCCCATACACACCTCTGGAGCAGCGAAGATGATTCATGAAAGATTTGAGGAGTTCTTGTGCAAAAGCAGATATCTCTGTTGTTCAAATTTTCATTAAATAAGTTTTTTTTATTGTGAACTACTGGTACTACCTTTGATAGCTAGAAAGAATGACAGAACAAAAAAGCAGAATCTCCAAAAATCTAACTTAATAGTGAAAATGGGTTTTTGCATTCAAGAAAATATTTTGTTGACAAATTCAGATATCTGGAGGTGCCAGCTGAGCCACATGACACAAATGCGCTTTGCTGATTGGCCGAATGGAGGTGTCGGCTTCTGCTGAAAACCGGATTTCAGCTTTTGCCGCAAAACAACAACTTTGACAATGTTCTTAATGGAATACATTGGGTGTTGGAGGTTCTGGATTTGGGATTTTGAAACAGCGCTATTCAAAGAGAGAAATACCAGTGTTGCTCATTTCCAAAAATGGGATTTATCGGTTTTTGCATATGAACTCCTCATTTGTTTTTGTGGTTACAGGGTAAACAAGGCAAAGATGGCGACCCCGGTCTACCAGGCTATCCTGTGAGTTCTACAAAACAAAACACAGAATCCAGAGAGATGAAAGGATCCTTTCATCCATGAGGTGTCCTTCCCTTTTTGTATAATTTTTATGCCCTCCATCTCCTCAGGGAGGTAAAGGCGATCCAGGCCTCCCGGGTTCTCCAGGCAGGGATGGGGAGAGAGTGAGTCTCCTCCATCTACTTCGTCTCCATCTACCTGAATGAAATACACTCCTGAATTTTCATTAATGACAGTATTTCTAATGTTCCCCTCTTCCTGCCAGGGTGAAAAAGGAAACCGGGGATACCCAGGCCCACCAGGGGAGGTGTGTGTATTCAACACTCAACAATTTTCTTACTGTGTGTGACTTCTTTTGGCAGGTGTAACAATTATTTTGCCCATTTGGTAACTTCCTGTAGGTGATTGGTGGAGCTACAGATGGTAGAATTGGGACCAAAGGAGAACCTGGTTTTCCTGGATCGCCTGGACGCAAAGGAGAGAGAGGACAACCAGGTACGTCACACACTTTTAGACACAATTGGGTCCAAAATCATTTCACTCTTGGAGTGGCTCTGTCGGTCTGATGTTGTTAAAATTCCTTATGCATCTTGTGTTGTGCAGGTCTCTCCGGTCCTCCAGGACAGCCAGGATTCCCAGGTGGGTTGAACGCAAAAAACAAACATATGTCCACATCTGATGGAACTTTGACAGCATTAACCATGTACCGTAGTACTTCGAGACACGAGTGTAATTCGTTGTGTGATCAAGCTCCTAAGTCAATTTGTTCATATCTAAAATGATCTGTAGAATTTAAAATAACTTCAATAACTCTAATCCGTTGCTGCCATTTTTCTCCCGAATAATCCTGTTTGGTCACAGTTAAACACTTGTTGCAGAGCATAGCCGTCCACCGTAACAGCTACAGCAATTCCTGTGACGTATTCTTCCACAGCCCTAACGTCCGCACTAGTTGCTTTTGCATGCCTCACCACCTAGTGGATGTTGGTTCTCTTCTAAAGGTTATCAAACCACCCAGTACGAGCCTTGAATGATTCCGCCAATACTCTTGTTCCTGTTTCCTGTAGTTTTAACTCGTCATAGATAGTGCGCACCCAAGCGCTAACTGGCGATGGTGTCCTGAAGCACGATTCATGAATCAGAGTTCCGCTCGTATCCCGAAAAAAAATATGGCAGAGAGATGTCTTGTATCTCAAAAATCCTGTGTGTTCAACTGCTCGTATGTCAAGGTACTACTCTACTTGGTCTTTTTAGGGACAGGCACTGGTGGTGGTCCCGGTGCTCCTGGTTTCCCGGGTGAGCGAGGTCAAAAGGGCGAAATTGGACCAGCTGGGGTCTCTCTACCTGGCCCGCCAGGACGTCCTGGTTCCCCTGGTATTCAAGGTCCAACGGGACCGCCCGGACCACCAGGCATTTCCACTGGAGCAAACTGTCTCTCAGGAGAGCCTGGACGTCCTGGCTCACAGGGAGAACGGGGTTTCCCTGGAGAGATAGGACAGAAGGGTAAGTGAACTATGGTCCCATAAGGCCATGTGAATACTAGAGGATGTAAGGCATTGTGGAGAAGAGACTCACACAGTCTGTAATACCATGAATCTCCTGCTTCCTCAGGTGAGAAAGGTGATACCTGCGTTAACTGCGTTGGTGGTACCAGTGGTGTCCCGGGAATCCAAGGGCCTCCCGGACAGCCTGGATTCCCTGGTAAAACTCCTAATTTTTTAGCTCAGCGGGAAAAGAATATGTCCACAGTTTGAGCTAGTTGGTCAGGTAATAGGCAACACAAGTGATGTTTGTCCTCTTCAATATTAGGAGCTCCTGGAGGACCTGGTGCCAAAGGAGACAGAGGGTACCCAGGAGGACCAGGTGCTTCTGGACAACCTGTGAGTTCTGTTTCTGTTTTGATTTTTTTTTTTTTGTTATTTTTCTGAGAACCTCGCCTTGATGCAGAGTCAGTCTGAAACTGAAAAACCCTACGTTCAACAGGGCATACCTGGTGCTCAAGGTCCCCCTGGATACCCTGGAGAGAAAGGAGATCCTGGTGAGGCGATCACAGGAGTTGGAGTGAGGGGAGAAAAGGGAGATACTGGCTTCCCCGGGCCACCTGGTCTGCCTGGTCTGGACGGTCGACCTGGACTTGATGGAGCGCCTGGACAGCCTGGAGCCAAGGGGGCCTCTGTACGTTAGATCATACCCATCCATTATTTTTACTCCTCATGGACTGATCCATACTGATGAACCAGTCCATGATCATGGATTGACCTGTGCTCGGGTCTGTGTTCCCATACGTCCAACAGGGGTCACTCCATGTTAAAGGAGAGCGAGGACTACCAGGTGAACCAGGTCTCCAGGGGCTTCCAGGAGATAGGGGAACCCCAGGCTCTCCTGGCTTTGGACCTCAGGGACCTCTTGGGGAGAAAGGCATCCAGGGTGTTGCAGGCAGACATGGTGCACCTGGAGCACCTGGTAAGATGAAGATTTGCACGGTCGATGGTTGTCACTTCTCCATCAGAGACAGGCACCACAGTTTGTACAAGCTGTCTCATCCCTCACCATTGTTGCCCTCATTCTGTAGGTGCTAAGGGTGAACCTGGTTTGGCAGTAGCAGAGAAAGGCCAACCAGGGCCTAGAGGACAGGACGGTGAGCCAGGACGTCCCGGCCAGCCAGGTAAAATATTTTTGCTTCTTCGAATGACTTTTTGACTCGATGGTAAAACAGAAGCTCCCACTGGTGTGCATGTACATGAATGTGAGAGGGAAAGAGAGAGGGAGGGGTTTCTGATGGTGTTTATGGTTTTCTCTCGCCAGGCGCCTCAGGTCAGCCAGGACAGCCTGGTTTCCCTGGGGTGCCAGGAGGTAAGGGAGAACCTGGGCTCCCTGGCATTGGACTCCCTGGGCCCCCTGGAGTAAAAGGTGAAGACAACAAGCAGCACTCCTCATGAGTCCACACTCATCTAATCACTGAGGCTTTTTTTCCCCTGTCAAATAAGGATTTCCTGGTATCGCTGGTCAGCCAGGAGCTCCAGGAGGTGGAGGTAGACCAGGGGTTGATGGACTTCCAGGCCAGCCTGGGTTCCCAGGCCCCAAGGTATCAGCAAACACAAAAAGTCAAGCAATACTTTGTTCTAAGTGGCCCATTGACTGTAGCTTAGTGTGTGCTTATGTGCTACAGGGTGAGCCAGGTTTTGGACTTCCTGGTCCTCCAGGTACGCCCGGTATACCCGGATCAAAAGGTTTTCCTGGACCCAAAGGAGACCCTGGCTTCCCAGGTGGCCCTGGTTCACCTGGGCGTTCTGGACTTGATGGTGGTCCCGGATCTAAAGGTTGTTAAGTGTTTTCTTTTTCATGAAGTTTGTGTGGGTTTTAATTGCACCTCCACTTCTTTCCTCATTCTCCAAATTTCTTTCTCTACAGGTGAGCCGGGAACCCCAGGTATCCCTGGAGCTCGTGGGCCACCTGGGTCTCCCTCCATTGGTTCCCTTGGACCGCAAGGAGCTCCTGGACTTCCAGGCCTGATGGGATCTCCAGGCAAGATACTGAGACCCCAATATTTGCAATATTTGCAGCATCAATACTGATAAAGTCAAGGCTTTAAGATCGTTAAGGTCTTGGAGCCTCAGACCTCCACTTAATCTTTATCCCTTATAATTTCCAATCACACACCAAGATACGGTAAACGCTGATGCTTAGTTTAGAGTAATTTGTCAATCATGAGCAGATTTTGGAGTTCACAGTACCCGTCTCAGACATTACTCCCCGTATGCGCACTCCACAGGATTCCCAGGTGGTAAAGGAGAGAAAGGGGACCCTGGTCCACCAGGTCTGGACATCCCAGGACTGCCAGGAGACAGAGGAAATCCAGGTTTGCCAGGTTCACCAGGCCCAGTCGGAACCCCAGGACCCCCAGGAGGACCAGGACGTGACGGCTTGCCCGGACTGCCAGGTCAACACATCACATGATCAAAGTGATGGCTGAGCCATGTGCATCAATGCTGGGCACCAAAAATGATAGTGAATAAAGCGACTTAGCAGTTAAACATCATTCATGACAAAGAATGAAAAACACACTCACACCCTGATGTGTGTTGTAGTATCAAATCAGTGCTTTACAACCGTACTCTCACAAGCAAAGCATCACATGATCCTCTCTGGCTATAGGTGCCAAAGGAGATATGGGGCCTATGGGAGCTCCAGGACCGTCTGGGGGACCTGGAGGTCCCGGAGGACCAGGAGGACCAGGAGCTAAAGGTATGAATACTCCTACACACACACACACACAGATACACATGCACCTAATACTCACATGCACACACAGACAGGCATACATCTAATTCTGACCGTCTGGAGCAGAGAGGATAGTGTTCTGCTGTGCGCTCCTCTCCAGGTGATGCAGGTTTCCCAGGCAGAGATGGCACGCCTGGTGGACCTGGTATTAAAGGAGAAAGAGGAGACCCTGGTCTTCAGGGACCTCCAGGACCAAGTCCACCTGCACAGTCCTTCAAGGGAGCAAAAGGAGAGCCAGGACTTCCAGGTACAACTAAACGCAACTTCACTTCCCCTCAGTCTTCCCTAGTTTATTTCTGGTAATGAATATTGACTAATACACAAATACACTGTCTGACATAATTTTTTTTTTAACTCCCAAGTGCTTGGTGTTGAAATAGTTTCTCTTGTTTTCAGGTACTCCAGGATTCCCAGGTCAGAAAGGTATCTCTGGCCTCCCTGGTGAGGGTGGGGTGCCAGGCGGAGATGGACGTCCGGGGCTACCTGGGCCACCTGGTATGGGGTTTTAGCACATGTACACTTGCATACGCACATCTACACATACATGCAGAGGTCTAACTGTCTATTCTCAATATGTATACTGTAGGTCCCAAAGGAGACGCTGGCATCCCCGGAGGTCCTGGTGGTCCCGGAGCTCCAGGATTAAAAGGCAACATGGGAGAAATGGGCTTCCCAGGTGTGTGTTCAGCAGGAACAAAGAGGCTCAATTGTCTCGGCTCCTGTGACTTTGTTGTTGATATTGTGTCACCTTGATTACATTACAGGACCTTCAGGGTTGAAGGGTGCCCCAGGTCAGCCAGGTCGGCCGGGTTCTCCAGGACAGTCTGGATCACCAGGTTACCCAGGGGCAAAAGGTGACCCAGGTTCCGCTGGAGTTGGACCACCGGGACCAGCCGGTATCAAGGTGCAGAACTCAGTTTTCTGTTTGCAATGCTACAAATAACAGTGGAGAGTGGGATGTCTCACTTTCTTCCTCTCCAAAGGGTGAGCCAGGACAACCAGGATTCCCTGGAGGCCCAGGGCAGAAAGGAACTCCAGGCGTTCCTGGTCTACCCGGATCACCTGGGGGACCAGGTGCCAAAGGCGACGCAGGCCTACCAGGATTCCAAGGTCTGCCCCCATCTAAAACTTGGAATAGCTCAAGTGCTCCTCACTTGGCAGACGTCACACATCTTTCCTCTGAAATTTAATCACTGATTTGTTACTTTGCCCAATGTCTCGCCAGGTTCACCTGGTATTCCAGGCCCAAAAGGTCTTGATGGTTTTCCTGGCTCCCCTGGTTTGGTGGGAGCTCCAGGTAGACCAGGTGAGGCTGGGCGTCCAGGATCACCAGGCTTTCCAGGAGAGAAAGGGCAAGCAGGTCGTGACGGAATCCCAGGACCGGCTGGGGTCAAAGGAGAGCCAGGTCATCATCCAAAATAGATTTTGTTTATACTCTGTCTGGGCACCATCCTCAACTGTTCTTCTGTTTTATTCATTCTGTTTTATTCATCTCTTTTAAATTCTGTATCCCCCAGGCCTTCCAGGCTATGGTGGTCCAGGACCCTCTGGTCTGCCAGGGCTGCCAGGTGAATTATCAGACACACATGTGGTGCCTTGTTTGTTGTGTGCATATCAACAATTATTGAATCGTATTTCTTTCTGTGTAGGTGCTAAGGGAGACCCAGGTCTGTCTGGTCCCAGTGGTAGTCCAGGTTTCCCGGGCCCCAAGGGAGAGGCTGGTTTCCCCGGTCTGCCTGGTTCTCCAGGTAGCATCGGACCACCTGGACCTCAAGGAGTTGCTCTGCAGGGACCCAAAGGGCTTCAGGGTTCACCTGGACCCCCTGGAAGAGCAGGTAAGGTCTTATGAACATCTCATCACCTCATTTGCTACCTGACGATGCTGCCTGGTTTTGGGGATTTCTGGAATTGTTGAGCAGTTGGTCTCACTGCTCAACAGTCCACACAAGTGGACAGCTAGAAAAGTAGATTCATATTATTGATTCGGTACAATCACGTAAACATTCCCTCAAAACAGCACACCGGTGACCAAACCAGGCAGCAGGGGCAGCAAACACACTGCTCTATGTTTGCGTGTGAGCACTTTCATCACTGTGCCGATTGATCTGCATGGGATGCTGTTGCACCGATCATCACTGGCGTGTATTGCACGCCAATGCGCACCATCGCACCCTGTCTGCTTACACACACACACACACAGCACACACCCACCCTCTGTTTTTGACAGGAAATGCTTGGGAATCACCACTGCCCCTCCACCTCACTCCCCCACAAATACACACACCACCTGCCCAGGAGCATGTTTTCCTGGCCCTTTGTTGTCAATGTCTTTGTCCAGTTGATGCTGCTGTTCAGAACTCACACCTCCTCTCACACACCCATGTCACCCATTCCACAATTAGACAGGCCGTAAGTGAACGCATCTCTCTGCAACTCTGTGTTTATGTGTTTGTGTATGTCCCTGTCCTCATGTTTGTGTTTTTCTTGTGTTGCAAAGGATTGAAACAGCTGAGCCAGTGACACACTGCAACACCAAAACTGGATCACCGTCTTCACTTTTGACATACAATCAATTAAATAATACAATCGAATGAAATTGTGTTAAAAAACTGACATGGCTATGGCAGAAGTACGGTAATTGTTCTGACATTATCATGACAGTTTTCAAAGGCTGATATGGTCACATTATAACCTCATTGTTGTAAAATTGTCCAGCATGACTGTGCTGCTGTGAGTGTCTCTGGCTCACCTGTCCTAGACAGGTTAGTACCCTCTGCCCACCAGTCAATCATCTGCATGATCACAGTCAGTGTGTACACACACTCATAGATACAAGACACATGTCCTTAACAGGCTGAGCACTTAGGTGGGGTTAGTGGACGGCTTTGGCACACTTGAAAACGCCTGTGGACTCAGGGGTCCACATCACCATTTGATCTGAGAGTTCTGGGTATGAGTCGGTGTGACTTTCTAAAACACCCATGGGCGCGCGCACACACATACACACACACACATACCACCACACAAACACAACCTGTCCACAAACCCGCTAAGCACAGCAGGGACGCAAATGTTTTTGGGTCGTGGTGAACTCGATGCTCCTCTGTCATCTTTGACCTCCTGTTTCCCCCTGGCTCGGCCCCGCCACTCCTGCGATGCTCTGCCCATCACTGCAGGTCCTACAGGTCAGACCAATGGTGTCCGGACTCCTTCTGCATGAGCATCTCTCTCTCGCTCACCAAGGTCCAAGCGTTTGATTGCTTTCACTCTCTGATGTGAACATTTCCTCTCCTCTCTCACTAACTGCTCTCCTCTCTCACTTTCCACGCACGCCGATGGTAGCTTAACACACTTGGAGCAAGTGAGCAATCGTCTGACAATATTGGCATGTAGTTTTGAACAATATTATGTCAACACTGAAAATAAGATCTATGCACAAATAATTCACAATTCATCTAACTCACCACACACAGATAACCAGTTTATTACGAAGTGTGTTACTTCACCTAAATTCTGTGTTAGCACAGAGAGGGTGTTTGTGAGAGTTTAATGTAGAAATTATGTCTCAAGCTTATGGAGTCACACACGTTTGGATTCCTCTCATTCGGAGCTAACAGACTGGATTTCAGACCCAACTCCAAGAAAACTGTTGGAATGGGTTCAGGCTATCAGGCTCCATCATCTCCATCTGCTAATGGTTCAGCTGGAGAAAAACTGTGTGCTGTGCTGGTGCTCACCTCGCCCTAAACTTCTTGTTCTTTGTCGCCCCATCCTGCCTTCCTGGCTCTGCTATCCCTTGGAATTTTGGGAATCCTAGGTCTTCCAGGTTAGGCCCAAGGTTTGATGTTTTTGTGTTGTGTTGTCTCGTGTGAGTACTGTCTCTCAACTCTTCCTCTTTCCGCAGGGCAAGCTTCACGTCTTGCAATGGGTGGAGCTTTGCTTCATTTGTGATATAGCGCCTGACCGTTCATTTAGTTAGATTTTTTGAAATACTGCATAATGAAATTCATTCATTCCCCAACCTAGGCTGAAGATCCTGCCCTGAGACGTTTAAGTACAACATGCTATGTCATTTATTGTGCATCGCTGAGCTTTGGTTTTGCCGTCTCCGTCCAAAGGTGCACCTGGCCCAGAGGGTCCCCGTGGGCCTGCAGGAAGTGGTGGGATCAGGGGAGAGAAAGGTATTCCTGGTGCTCCAGGCCAGCCTGGTTTCCCTGGACAGAAAGGTGATCCTGGTACATCTGGAATACCGGTAAGGAGCAACCAGAACTGAGGAGTTTGTTACGTCTGTCCTATGCCTTGTCCTTAGTTACAACCTGTCCTGTGTCATATTTAGGGAAACCCTGGTCTTCCAGGTGGTCCTGGTCAGAAGGGAGATATTGGCTTGCCTGGCGTTCCTGGTTTCCCAGGTGTGGAGCATGTCCTATCAAACGCTTCATCACTGGTACAGTATAGGGGAAAAACTGCCAAAATTGGTTATGTTTTTGTTTTTTTCAGGTCCGAAAGGTGAATCAGGAACTCCAGGTGTTTCTGGACTTCCTGGTGATCCCGGGGATGTTGGACCTGAGGGTGGGCCAGAAATTCTATTGCATACAGATGAACACACACATCTTAATGTGAATGTCATGTACAGTTAAATGAGTAAAGGACTGAATCTAAATGATTTTTGGCGGTCAACCTGCAGGCCCTCGTGGTGACCCTGGTGTAGCTGTAGCACCTATTGTTGTGAAGGGAGAGCGAGGTCCTCCCGGTTCCCAGGGTCTGCCTGGAAACCGGGGACCACCAGGACCCCCCGGGCGTGAGGGACTTCCAGGTAGGTGATTTTGTACAGTCTCTCAGTAATTCTCGATCCAGGCAGTAGTGACAAGGTTCAACACAAAGTTTGCTGCAAACTCATTCCAAACCTTCCTTGCTGATCTCAGGGCAGGCCGGTAGCCCCGGTGAGCCTGGTCTGGAGGGTCCTCCAGGCTTCAGCGGACCGCCTGGTAGGAAGGGAGATCCAGGGCCAGCTGGACAGCCCGGTGAGTCACAGAGCCAGACGAGGGGAGACAAAAACACAACTATGTCTAACACACTCCTCTGGTATCGCAGGTCAGCGTGGTTATCCCGGACCTCCTGGTTCAGATGGTCCACAGGGTGCTCCTGGTCTTCCAGGAAGTGCCTCAACAGCACACGGCTTCCTGATCACTAGACACAGCCAGGCTCAGGACGTCCCTCTGTGTCCGGATGGAACCAGCCTCATCTATGATGGATACTCCCTGCTGTATGTGCAGGGCAACGAGCGGGCGCACGGCCAGGACCTCGGTACTACGCACATCGCACAAGTAGCATTCAACTAGCTGACACAGTGACGTGTTGTAACTGACCTCCTGATTTTCTGTGCTATCTTTCAGGCACAGCCGGCAGTTGTCTACGTAGGTTCAGCACCATGCCCTTCATGTTCTGCAACATCAACAATGTCTGCAACTTCGCTTCCCGAAGCGACAACTCCTTCTGGCTGTCCACACCTGAGCCCATGCCCATGTCTATGGCCCCCATCCGTGGAGAGGCCATCAAGCCCTTCATCAGCAGGTAGCGCTAGAAGGGAGTGGATTGAGGAAGAACATGGGAAGATGGAGGATGTTTTCATTTTCTGTGTCTCCGCATAGGTGTGCAGTGTGTGAAGCTCCCGCCATGGTGATCGCAGTCCACAGCCAGACTATACAGATTCCCAGTTGTCCAGCCAACTGGGAAGCCCTGTGGATAGGATACTCCTTCATGATGGTATGGGACACATATTTGTGGTCAAAGACAAAAAACTGTTATTTGTGGAACTCACATACTCATCAATCACCCCCATGATATTGTGCCATCTCCTACCCTCCTCAGCACACCAGTGTTGGAGCAGAGGGCTCTGGTCAGGCCTTGGCCTCTCCTGGTTCCTGTCTGGAAGAATTCCGCAGCGCACCCTTCATCGAGTGCCATGGCAGGGGGACGTGCAACTACTATGGCAACACCTACAGCTTCTGGCTGGCCACCATAGACTCCAATGAGATGTTCAGGTACACGCACGCACGCACATGAGGTAGTGACAGAGAGGAGGAGTGGTTATCTTAGCAGACTGACTTCCTGGGCCTGAATCCCTGAGACGCGATTGTTCATGGCCAATGTGTTTCTCACACCCACAGGACACCACCGTCGGAGACTCTTAAGGCGGGGAACCTACGGTCACGCGTCAGCCGCTGCGTGGTCTGCATGAAGAGGACGTAACGCTGCACGGCCACCACCCGACGCCAAGATGTGATCGAATGACGGCAGACAAGCAGAGGGTGTCATTGTTCCGGCGATGGATTATCAGTTGACATGGCGACAAGGTGGAATTCCATTGGTGCTGTGTCTCCCAGAGAAACTACAATTTTGAAAAACAAAATGGTGCTACCGTAAAAAGGAGTGTGAAAACGAGAAAGAAACGGACGTAAGCAAGTCTCACATTTAGTCTTTGTTTATTCTTAAGAAGTACCTCAAATGGAAAGCAGAAAAATATCCACTAAATGGTGCCATGATGGATGTATGACAACACAGGTGCATCCTCCCCCCTCCTCCCTCATTCCTCTCCTCTGTTTCTGGGGAGAGATTTTTCTCTCTCTTCCTTTCTGTTTTGAAAGAGTCACTTCTTGACGCAAGTGTGGCGACATTGTGGTTTATCCATTTCTTAATTTCCCCCTCCTTCTCTCTTTATGTTTTTGGCCTTGATAAATGAGGAGTGGATGGTCTCCACAGTGACCAGATCGGCACTTTGACTTCGGAACATCCAAGATGAGCGATGCACTGACTATTCTTACAAGCCTTTCCTTAGCAAGACTGACTGCTTGAGTTTTATAATTTGACTTCCTTTCCATTCACATGCTCTTCCTCTCTCTTTTTTCTCTGACACCTCCCTGTCATTTTATGTATCATTTGGTGGTACTAACCCTGCTGTAGCCCTGCCTGAGAACCATAGGCCTTCGTCTCCCCCCCCTCTTTTTTTGTAAGTAATAAAATGTGTATATTGTGTAAAACACCTTTTTTAGTGTGTTAGGTCATGAATCAGTACCAACTGTTTGTTTTGAGAGAAATTTCCAGGATCTTCTTAGCACATACAGACAAGTGCACATACAGATACATGCGCGTGTGCTCTCACACACACACACACACACACACTCTCTCACACTTAACCTCCTTACTTACTCGCATCAGCTCCGATTTTGAATGAATGAACTGAATGAAACAGTATTTTATATATAATAAATATATATATTTGAAAAGAGAGTTAAAGTTATATAAACTTTATCTGGCTGTGGGGACGTGGCTGAATTGTTTTCCCACTAGAAACAACGGTCATACATTTCACCCAACAAAGCAAAGCTAACTACTGTGCACGGACAGAGCCATCTTTCTAAAGACACGACAGTCTTCTGATATTAACAATGCCATTAGCTTAAACCCTTGTATTCGATTTGTAGTAATAATCATTGTTGAACTGAAAGAAATGGGATTTGCTTTAGGTAGTGTTATTGATTTGGGAATGTTACAAATATTTGTGCAAGTCAGAACTTGAGTTCAGTCTTTGCTACTGAGTAGGGACCCCACATTTGTTAATTTTTGTATGGGTGCTGGGCTTTGCTGTCGATTTCTGGGGGCCCAGGTTTCCCCCATGAATTGCAAATCCATTTTCGCAATCAGTTCAAGTGTTCACACTCAACTCCCGACGGAGCAGACACGTAACTTAAAAGTGTTTTTACCTTGAAATCAGGTGTTCATCGTTCCCTTGTGTCTCGCTGGCATCAGGAGCGAGAGCTGTTTTTCAAGGGGAGGGGGGACGTTTTTCCTGTGATTTCATTGTATTTTTTTTTTTTTTTCAAAACTGCTTCTATGAATTCTAATTTTTTTGTCAAGCTGGGGTGCGATTAAACATGTGTATTAATTTTTGTTCAGTTTTGTTTCCATGTCATGTTATCCAGAAGTTGTTATAAACTTTCAAGACTGAAATAAAACACTATGTCCAAAGCGTTGTTGTTTGACAGGTACGTGATGACCATGACACTGGAACTCGAGAGTAACATATAAATGGGGTGCTTCGAAATCTACAGATTATCAGGAGTATTGAAGGTGACTGCATGGCGTTATCTCACTTTCTTTTTGAAAAGTTCCGAGAAGTGTTTACGATCTATTTTCACGGTATATTACCGACAATTGTTTTCAACGCAACGTCGCGCGGTGGTCACGTGACGGAGCCAAGGCGCGAAAAATGTCTTTTTAAAGTCGAACATTTGCTTTCAAATTATCACGTAGCTTCAAACAAACACTCGGTTGGTATTTCAGCGCCCGTATCATGTATAGGAAATGAAACTCAAAATAATAGTTTACCGGTAGTTTATTTGACAAGAAATCGTTTTCGCTTACTAGCTAACCAGCATTGGAGTGGACTAACTGAAAGCAACTTACGAGACATAGCAAATTCTTAGCCACTTAAGCCTTCGAATACACCCTTTAAGCTAGGTAGATTTATCGCAAATGTACATGCCGGGTTCTGAATATCGATGTAAGCATAGAATTCAACCTGTTTTCACCATTCTCTTCTCAGAGCAATAACATGGGAAACTGCATGTCCCAAAACACGCCGCTAAGGGGAGCCCTGGAGTCACCGTTGCAAAATGTCCTGGAGCTGCTACGGTCGCCACAGGCAACAACACACACACGCACACGCACACGGACACACACGCACGCACACACACACACACACACACACACACACACACACACACACACACACAACGAACAAAAGTGAACCGTGCTGAAATATCCACGGGACTGCTGTGCATCCTTTAGGAATCGTGGAAAAACTACAATCGTTACAATGAAATTGTCTATGCAAGTAAACAATGTCCTTTTAAGTACATCACCAAAACATTCTGGATGCTACAACATTTAAACAGTTGTGCCATTCATTAGATTGTGGTTGTAATCACAATACTCTTAACAAATAATGAAAAATTATTCAACTGTACTCTGTTAATGGATATGCTAACAATGAGCTCACTCCGCAAATCTGACCTGTGAGATGATGGAGGAGGAGCCTCAGATGTTGATGCTGTTAATGTTAATTTGCACCCTTGTGTCAGCCTCTAAAGCTGTTTGGAGTCTTCGGGCTTGGTAGACTAATCTACCTCCTGATTTATGTTGTCTGGCCAGGGAGAACAGCACAGGTAAAGATAGGTAGTCTGTGTGTGTGTGTGTGTGTGTGTGTGTGTGAGTGTGTGTGTGTGTGTGTGTGTGTGTGAAAGAGAGACAGAGGCAGAGAGAGAGGGAGAGAGAGTCCAGTCAGTGTCTGAGTGTGTCGGCCTGCCTCAGGGGTGAATTTAGGATACAATATCATTGCAGCCGCAGTGATGTATGGCTAATACCTACAGGGGGCGCTGTGGCCCTCTGAGATCCTAATGTGCTATTGTCCAAAAAAAAAAGGGGGGGGGGTTTCACCCGCACACTGAATCCTGGTGTCAACTTGCCCTTTAGCAATGTTTAATTGATTTGTCACTTAAATACACACACATAATAAAACACAGAAAACACACACGCACACACATACTGTACACACACACAAAACATCCTCCATTCTGTCGGAGACCAGGGAATGCTGCGGCCCTGATAAAGCGCCTAGAAAGTAAAGTAATAGTGGAGGTGCAGTTAGAAGTTTAAAAAGTGTCTGTAAGGCAGTCATTTTGTTGGCTTCTCTTTTTGCTCCGACATAGCTGGTTGCGACTTGATGTGCAACTTGCTTCCTAAATAGGAAGTATTCTTGGATGCGGAGGAGGGCGTAAATGGTCTGTGTTTGTGTGTGCATGTGTGTGTTGGTGCGTGCTGAGGTCATGTCTCTCGGTTCGTTTACAGAGGTGATGTTGATGAAGCCCTCTGAGGTCGGGGCTTCCACCCGGTCACATGGAAATGAGATGTGGGCAGGAAAAACTCTGACGCATCCGCCGTTATTAGAAAAACTGTGTGTGTGTGTGTGTGTGTGTGTGTCTTCCAGGGATTTCGGATACTGTGGCTAGCAAAGGATATTAATATCCTCACTAATGGCTGTGTACATCAGAGTCTAGGCCATCTGGACTTTGAGGTTGTCCAAAGTTTGGCCCATATCGTGCTGACCCACACACACACCCCCACACACACACACTAATGCACACACCGTGTTGTTTTGAAACTCTAGTACCAGTCTCCGACCCCAGGGGGCCCAACAGTCACTTGTTTGTCTATCAGTGGTGATATTCTTAATGGGTCACATACTTGTGTTGAAATGGTTCCTGGTCAGCTCCACCTGCCTCATCATGTTTGGGGTGACCCACAAACATACCACAAAACCTTCATAGTCACTGAAAAAAATGTTGTCCTGTCAGTTTTACACTTACTGAGTGACTACAATGAAACATGTCATCCCATTCTTGTACTCGCAGATTGAACGGTTGTCACAAGTCACACTCACACCCTTAGTCACACTCATGCCCTTAGGCATCTGCAGGTGGAGAAAAGCCAGACATCTCCAGGGAAGCTGGAGTTGCACCTCTTGCAGCCTAACAGCCTTTGGATCTGCAGAGGCCAAAGTTGAAAATGGACCCTCCAACTTCGCGTCTGCTTTCGGCTCAGCGAGCGGCGCTTATCTGTGTTCTTTCAGACCCACAAACTCAATGCTAACAAAGAGCACCGACACCGGTCCACATTCTCCAACGTCAGTTAAGCGTAATACGTCACCTCAAATATTTGAGGTTGAAATATTTCCAGAAACTTTATTTGTCTCAGCATCGCAGTTTGCACGTTTGTCTTGCTGCTGGGTTCAGAGCATATTCCTCAGACGCAACTGTGTTGGCTTAGCCCTGCCACGAATGAAGCACCACAGAAATACTGCGGTGCTGATGTGGTCACGTGTGGTTAGTGGAGGGATGAAATGTTTGAAATCTGACCCACACTGTCAAATGTTTGGTCGAACGAAATGAAATATCCCAAATGATTTGGCGCATGGCCTTGTTCTTTCCCAGAGCTCAGCTGATCATTTTGCTGTGACCACACCGGACTTTAGCTTGTTTTGACAGTTGGACTTTGAGATGCTGATTGGACACAAAAAAAAAAAAAACTGGGACGCCAATACATACCTGGGGTCATGCTTTGTGTGTGTGTGCCTTCTCTAGGTTGCAATCGTCCCAACATTTTATTGGGTTTTAATCTCATTCAATAAACGCTGATCGTAAAGCCGTGAGAAGTCACCTTATCAGCCCGGAGATGTTAGTTAATCTGACATAACAGGAATCGCATGACATGTTTGATCGTGCAATCCGGCCATGACATGAATCTGCTGTCTCATTCTCAAGTCAGGAGGTCTTTAACTGATGTGAAGACAGAGACACGGTGGCTTTGCCTTTAAATTCAATTTAATGCAATTAGATTAAATTCAATTTGTATCTCTCCAAATTATAACAGAGGTTATCTCAAGGCACTTTCGAGGATGGAAAAGGTAGTCCTCCTGAACATTATACATGCAAACTCTGCAACATAAACACACCCAATATTTCCCAGATTAGCCACTTTGGTGAGGAAAAACTCCCCTATAACAGGAAGAGACCTCGGGCAGGCCAGGCTAAAGGTGGGCTGCTGTCTGCCTTAACCGGTTATCTGATAGTCATCATACAGTAATTGCTAAAGCTGAGTGCATTGTTTGGCATAGGCTTTTTCACTTACTGGATTTAATTGTTGAATATTTCCTGTCAGAGTTTAAGGAATCTTTGTGCTATCCAGGCAATTTCCCTCCATACCGAAAATCAGTGCATTGCCGGAAAAGGTAACATTGACTGTTTGTCCAGAATTGCCATGAATCGTTGCTTTTTTTCCAAGCAGTCTGTCACCAACCTCTGGAAATGGCATTACCAAGGTAGGTGTGTGTGTGTGTGTGTGTTTGCCTCCGTGTTTGTTTGTGCCAAAGTGCATACAAGACACTTTTATTAGACATTCCAGGCCATCACTATGTTAAAAAGGGCACTAACCTGATAGTCAAATCTCTCTCACTCACACACACACACACACACACACACACAGACAAAGAGACAGAGAGAGACAGATGCAGCATTTACATGAACACATTTTTATTGCAATAGCTCTATCGAAAGCAAAAAAGTTTTGATAAATATAAACACTATGCCGATGCTCAAAATGCCTCTGAGGGCCCAACCCCTGTCCACCTGCAACCTTTGCCCCCTCCCACATATTCCCCAAGAGGAAAAATAGAGCAGGAACGAGGGTGGGAACAAAAACAGAAAAATGAAATAAGCTGTGGGGAACACCGCCGAGGCGGCTATCATTAATGTGAAAAAAGCCCAAACTGGAGTTTCTGTATTTACAGGATGTAATTTCCACAGTTAACATGTTTGTTTGTTTTACGGGTTGTCTCTCCATCGTTATCATACATGGGACAAATGTTGCTGAAAAGTAATGCACATAATGAACTATACACACACCTCGCTCGCTCCCTCGCTCCTTAAAAGCTAGAGAACAGCATTCAGCTCAAGCGTGGGAGCAGAGGTGAGCGCGCATGCGCGCGCGTTTGTGTGTGTGTGTGTGTGTATTGGGCGGTGTTCCTGGCTTCCCTCATTCCCTTACAGTCGTACCAACTCCATATATTTCAGGTGGGGGGGCAAAAAAGAAAACAAAAAAACAAAAACACAATACGAAAAATAACAAAACAAAACCGACGTCACGTCTGAGCAACAGACGCATGTCTTTGTCCTCAATTTCAGCATTCAGACTGTTTGACTAGACAGCAGCGAATAAACTTTATTATGGTTACAAAAAATAATTACCAGGCAGAGGTCATAACCTTTTCCTTTATACAAATCATCGCGAATGCCTGTGTCGTCTTAGAAAAAAAAAGAAAAAAGAAAACTCGATCCTCATGTGGCCTCTGCCTCAAAACGACTCAATGGTAAACTGGGACGAGCGCTTCCCTCTGTAAACTCGGTGCATACACCAAAACACGGGAGGAGCCATGGAGCGCGGGCCGCCTCTTTTATACACTGCTGCTGTAGGTGCTGCATCCTGACTTTTTGCTCGAGCTCCACAAGCTGCTGAAATGAGTGCGGGGCCAAAACGCAGGTCCCATGCTTCCTCAGAGACAATCCAGTTACAACAAAAACAATGACAGGACGAGTAGTTCGGATAGGGACGACACTTGATGATGACTAAAAAAAAAGAAAACACACACTGAACACCTTCAAAGCAGGACACTACTTTGTTCCAGCAAGACGACAGCCGTCACATCCTGAGATCTGACTTGTCATTCGATTCAAGGGGAGGAGGGCGAGTAGGGAAAGGTTTTAGCACGAGCGCGTCTGCCTACGCTGCTGTCCATTCAACCCCAAAACCTTACAAAGTACAAAAAAACAAAAACACACAAAAACAGAGCATGGAGACAATTAAATGACAAAAACTAAGAATAAACAAGCATGAACTAATTTGGAATCGTATGAGTTGCATTATATCTCAGTCTTTGTTTCTTCCCATTGAAATACTCATTAGGGTGAAAGACATGGGAGGGTAGAGACACTAAATATGGGGTGAGAGAGAGGGAGAAAGAGAGTGAGTGCCGCAGAAAGGGTACAGGAGGCACCAACTGAGATTGTGACTAATATGGGTGTTCGTGTTCGTGTGTGTGTGAGTGTCGTTCTGACAGAGCAAGTATGCCCAGCACGCTGCACCTGGGGCTCAGGCTCAGGTTACTGGAAACCTCTTTACGTCACCTGAGGCTGCTGACGAACACCACACAGGCATGTGTGTGTGCACGCGGTCCCGCATGTGTGTCAGGAATGCCGGACATCATCACTGCCCACCAACACACACACAAACATACACGCACAGTGAGAGAGGAGTTTGCCCACTCCTAAATAGGCCTGTACAGGGACCGCTGAGCGTGTTTCCGACTTGCTCTGGGAGTCATATGACTTGTTGTGTGACATGTGTGTACACGACGTATGTATGTATGTGTGTGTGTGTGTGTGTGTGTGTGCGCGCGAGTGTAGCGTCTCTATATGAATTACAGCCAGAAAATTTTGTATATCTGAGTGTGTACCACTTTCAGTACCTAAGAAGTTCCATTGTAAACTCAAGTCAGTAGTAGTGCTTGTGCTTTTACTACAAGTACTACAAGTACCCAGGCCTGTACATGTGTGCATCCCAGAATCCATGCCTGAAAGTTCACAGTGTTGCGTACACTTTGTTTGTTTGTGTAGGAGAGACAGAGACAGAGAGTACACCTGTGCTACAGACCACCTGGGGCAAAAGTGAAACAGTTATCGCATGTGTAACCCAGGAGATCGTAGCAAGCGGTCACTGATCAGAGTCCCCCATCAATCACCGAGCCCATCAGTCCGTCCACACACGTTGTAGAGCGATGACAATGTGAACAACAAATCAGGAAGCTTGCAGCGCCACTGAGAAATGTACCGGAACATTCGTACCCATGGCAACAAATAAATAATGAGCTACACAAAAAGAGGTGGGTGACGCGTCCAGATTCGCCTGCCCTCTTTGTAGGTCGCTGTGAGGCCCAGTTGCTCATGTAAAAAAATGTATAAGGCACCCGGTTGGGTTTGGTACTGGCCTGTTTTATTTCTGAAATGATGGCTGCTACTGACGAGAATAATCTAGATGTGGGCGTGTGGGGAGCCCAGTGGCAGATTTTCGTACCTCGACAATATCTACAGTCCGGCTTCCACGCGGTTAACACGTCGAGGGTGGGTTGCGAAACTAAGGCCGTGAACAAAAACGAGACTAGAGGAGTACAGAGATTTGAGTTGCGTTTGTGTACAATGACGCCACTGCGCAGAATTTCAGGCTCCCTTTTTTTTTTTTTTTTTTTTTGTCAGAGAGGAAGAAGCGTTCTGTAAGACCCACAGAGTCAACAACAGTCTATCATCCTGGTTCAGAGTTCACTGACCGATGGAGGGAGGGGGAGAGAGAGTGGGGGGCAAATTCAGCCTGGTTGTGGAGAGGGGGC
>OMPJ01028504.1:0-14671 GCA_900312935.1 Carapus acus
ATCCATCCATCCATCCATCCATCCATCTATCTATGTACGTACGCATGTATCTATTTATCCATCTATCCATCTATCTATCAATCCCTCTATCTGTGTATCTGTGTATCTGTGTATCTGTGTATCTATCTATCTATCTATCTATCTATCTATCTATCTATCTATCTATCTATCTATCTATCTATCTATCTATCTATCTATCTATCTATCTATCTATCTATCTATCTATCTATCTATCCATCTATGTATGCATGTATCTATGTACAGTATGTATGTCTGTGTGTCTGTCTGTGTGTCTGTCTGTCTGTCTGTGTGTGTGTCTGTCTGTCTGTCTCTCCATCCACCAATCCATCCATCCACCTATGCATCCGGGGATGAGGAGGTGGCGTTGAAATTGAAGGCGTCCGCTGTCATTTCCTTCCTGGCGGCTCCATATGAGCTCAGAGTGGTGAATGAATCTCGTCTGGCTAATTAACGTGCAGCTGAGTTAATTACTGTCTGGAGTCTCAGGCCCGATGGAGGCTCGTCAGCTGTGGCCTGCTTTCTCCCCCAGCGTCTCTCCGTCCTTTGGCTACCGGGGCCCGCATTAAAAAGACGTACAAACATTTGATGTCACACAGCCGCTGTGCGCCCCTTCCCCTGCCTCACGTACCTGAGGCCCCCCCCTGCTGGCTCACGTCCTTATGGTGTCTATGTGACCTGACCTGTGGCGGCGCTGCACTGACCTGTGACCCCTGGCTGCTGCTCACCTCCTCCCCCTCCGCTTTGTCCTCCGGCTTCATCTTCTTGCGGGTCATGTGACCCCGGAAGCCGGCCTGGATTTTGGCGGCGGCCCTGTTGGCTTCGGGGTCGTCCAGGGGGATGTCCATGATGTCCTCCTCCTCCTGGGGCCGGCCGCACTCCTCCTGCTGACGAGGGAGAGGGTGGAGAAGAGGGCGGTTTAGCCTGGGGGGACACCACTTTATGACGTCCTGGTGAGGAAACAGGCCTGTCCCACACAAGAACAGTGGACCAGGTGTGTGGTTACATACAGCACACACACACACATACAGGCTCCAGCCTCCTCTTCTCTCACACAGGGTTTGATGTGTTAAGGTCCATGAGAGAAGAAGCCATGTTGGTGTCAACCGAAATAAAAAGGCGACCCGGCACAAACATGCAGCCAGGCAGGTCTTAAGACAGGTTCCATGTCCCAGCAGGACGGACGGAAGTGCGGCTACCTGTCACTGAGGTGTCAGAGCAGCGCGCCAAGCCGGAGTTTGGAACCCACACCGCCCGCATGGGGACGGGGGATTGACAGTCAGAGCGGAGGAGGAGAGGACGAGAAGGAGGGGGTGTGGAGAGGGAGGGGGCTGCTTCAGTGAAACCCCACCAGTGTACAACCACCCACCTGTTCAGTCTCTGCTCATTAGTCTGACAGCACAGCCACACGCACACACACACACACACACACACACATGCATGAACACGCAGTACGCCGTGTATAAATCCACTATGCCAAAGTGAACGTAGCCTCGCCGCTGTTCAAAGTGCTTTCGGCTGCGTCACCCTCCTCACTCCATCACCTCCCATCATCCCCGCTCTCGTCCTCCCCTCGCGCACCGGCCGCTCGGTGGTGAAAACGCATCTAACAGCACACAAATGTGTGTAAACATGACAACAGAGCAAGAAAACCGCACAGGCGGAGGAAAGGAGAAGCGGAAGAGGAGGAGAGAGGACAGGAGAGGAGAAGCGAGGAGGTTACTCACGTTGTGGCAGTCCATGTCCTCAGTTAGGTCCTCAGGTGAGCTGCCCTGGAGCAACTCGGTTTTTACCTCAACGTGCAAGCGACAGAGAGTCAACACAGCTACTAAGCCAGCAGAAGAGAGGGACCCAGCAGGAGGGAGCGGAGAGAGGGAGAGTGAAGTGAGAGAGAGAGGGAGGGAGAGAGAGACACAGAGAGGTAGAGAGGGAAAGCCGGAGAGCCAGCGGAGGAGGGAGGAGAGAGAGAGAAAGCAAGAGGAGGGAGAGAGAGAGAGAGAGAGGAGAGAGAGGGAAAGCAAGGCGAGAGAGAAGAAAGGAAGGGTGTTGGAAATGGAGCGTGGATGAGGAGAAGGGGCGAGAGAAGGATAGAGACAGAGGAGACAGGGCGACAAGACTGAGGGAGCTAGAGATGAGGAGGAGGGAAAAAGCGTAAGGAGAGAGGGCGTAAGGAGAGAGGGCGGATGCAGGGGCGGAGACCTTCCTCAAAGATGGCAGCACGTGCTGCTGGTCCAGGTGGCCCCCTGCTGTGCTCACCTGGTGCCCGGAGCAGAGAGAGCAGCTCCACACCGGCAGGGTGGGCGAACGGAGCCGGATATAGAAATACTACGCCCGCACCAGATGGCCCCCCAACACTCCCATCTGAGTTTGAAAGTCCAGTAATAGCGGCGGGGGAGTGTGTGTGTGTGTGTGTGAGAGAGAGAGCGTCTTGGACTGTGTTTCAGCAGGAGGTGGTGTGGATGGATCAGACGCAGAGCGAGCAGGCCTCTCTGCGCTCTGGGCCCAGCTGGTGCAGCCGCCCACACTCGCCCGCCTGCGACCAAAATCACTATTTTACTGGACTCTCCCGCCGAAGTCTGCCGAGCGTTCCACGCACAAGCGCGCCTCGCCCGCGACGTGGGCCGAGGAGTGACGCCCCATCATCACACTCCTCAATCAGAGACGCTCGCTGCGATAATCTGCAGGGTGGGACGGCGGCACGATGGGCCACGTCACCATCCATCACCGGCACAGCTGCTCACTGTCACCGCATAATTAACAAGCCTCACTGATCATCTCCCCCGGACCCCCATCCATCCTCTGCCCCGCTCGACACCACCGCGAGAAGGACGCAGGAGTTTGAAATCATCACTCCAGGAGCCTTCACTGGCGCCGCAGGTAGGTCAGCAGAGAGGACGGCCTACATAGCGTGTGTGGACATATTTAAAGCGGCGTTTGTACCTAAACCTGATACTGAAGGTGGATTACATGCAGACGGTGCCTAGCAACTATCAGTATCACGTCTCTGCTTAATTCCATGACAACACACACACGCTCGCTGAGAGAGAGAGAGAGAGAGAGAGAGAAAGAGAGCGGCAGTGGTGAGAGGTTACCATGGTAACTTTCTCACCACCCCTTCCTGCACTACTCGGCTTCCATCCGTGTTAGGAGCTGCGTCGGTCCCGTCCAAGCAAGCTGGCTGGGCCTCGGCCGCAGGACAAATGTTCGATCGGCCTCTTGACGTAACCAATCACCATTTGAGGATGCTCACCTCAAGATGAATGCTGGAGACTCTCTCTCTGTCTATCTCTGACAGCACATCCACAGCCCTAGCGATTCTGTGCGGAGGCCGTTTTAATTTGAAGTTTGTGCGTCTCCGAGTTCAGCGGAGTGGCGACCTGTGGCTGACGGGGGGGACATGAGGACTATTTCAGGGAGGCTCTCAATCTCCCAGCCCAGGAGACTTTGGCGTGGAGCCTTCTCGCCCTTGAAGGCATACCAATGTGGGCTACCCGAGGAGGGATGGAGGGCGCAGAGCGCTGCAGTCGGAGTGAGGCTTGCTGGGACAGCATCGGCTCTGAGGCGCTGTGGGGTCAAACTAAGACAAGCACACGCAGACGCTTATGTGGGCCAGCCTGCCACACAGATTACCATCTACTGCACGGGTGTCAAACCCAAGGCCCGTGGGCCAAATGCGGCCCACAGCATCATTTTATGTGGCCCACGAGCGCTTGAATGACTGTTACAATAAGGTCTCCTTCATTGAAACAGGCATTGACTCACAAACTACATCTCCCAAAATGCACATGGATCATGATACGGGTAAAATGACTGTGCCCATGACCAGATACACACTCAATAGAATGTCAAATTGTCAAGAAACACCATTGCGGACCGAGCGAGGGAACCAGGATGTTGACTTGTTGATTGATTGTTAACTGATGATTGTTGACTATCGGAAATTCAGGTTTCTTTTCCTAATCAAATACAGGGATCACTGATATAATAATAGCAAAGACTTGGCATATGTTAGGCAAATATGATATTTGTACTTTGGACAAGTAAAAAAATGTTAATATTAGATACAGTCGTCCCTCGTTTCTCTGGACAAATACAGACTGGACCTAGTCCGGACAATGAAAAAGTCATTGAAAATTGAGTACTGTACAGTAAACAGCCTATATTGCGCCTATACGCGCAAGCGTGGCTGCCTCGCTGGTGGCGTCGTCTGCCGCGAGAGCCACCTATCGGTCAAAGTTGTCATTCTTCGGACTGGAACGACTGGAGCGGACATTTAGTCCGGAAGGTGGACGTTGTCCGGACAATTGAAAGTCCGGACATGAGAAGTCCGCACAATCGAGGGTCGACTGAATTTCTACATGTGTAATTACATCAAATTACATTTATTCCTCCATAATTACCATTGACATCAAGCCCTTTGAGGGCCATCGCCATGCTGATGTGGCCCTCGTTGAAAATGAGTTTGACATCCCTGATCTACTGGGTCAGTTCATCAGACCTTAGCCATCAGCAGGTGGTACCAGTTTACGGTGCAGAACCACCTGCTGTGAGGAGCTCAGTTGGCCAGGGGAGTGGGCAGACGAGTTCTCCCCTCCAGGGAGAGGGAACAATTGAGCTCCGGTGGGGTAAGGAGGGTTAACGCCCGTGCAGACGTGCTGCAGTGTGGTATCGGACACCCATGATGCTAGCTGGTGAGTTGGTGAAGGATGCTCGGTGCTCTACCTGCCCGTCCTCGACCTCCTGCTGGGATCCAGGCCGGCTTTGCTCTGCAGGCCTCTCGGAAGCCGTGTGATGTGTAGCAATGCCGCTATTATCTTCCTCCCTCGATGCATCGTTCTTTTCTGCTTCAGCAGAGGTATGCTCGCTCGCCTCCGTCTCCTCTTGAGTTTCGGCCGTGACCTCAGTTTGGTCCGGCCCGTCCTCTGGCCGCTGCTCTGCCGCCAGGCTCCTCTGGTGTTCCTCGCTCTCCTCCACACTTTCTATCCCGGGCTGCACTCCAGCCGAGGGCGAGGAGCTTCTTGCATCGCTGCCAGTCTTTTGAAGACCAGATCTGTCCTCCAACTCGGCAGCACTTTGTGCTTCTCCTTCATCTCCTACGACAATTTCAGTCCCAAATTCTTCTCCCGGGTCGTCGTCATCATTCTTTGTCTCCTCAGAATTGTCTTTGCTCGTTGACTCATGCTCCTGCTCGTCCTCCGTGTTGCCGGAGACATCAACGTCTGTCACCTCTTTTAAGGTCTGCTCCTCTGCCTCAGTTGAAGGGTCTTCTGCTGGGCTGGTGTTTTCAACAGCATCTTCCTCCTGCTTGTTGTTTGGATCGGACTTGCTGATATCCATCTTCTCCTGCATGACGTTAGAGGGTTCCTCTGTATCCTCCTTCTCCTGCTGGATGTCCAAGGGCTCCCCTGTGTCCATCTTCTCCTGCATGATGTCTGAGGGCTCCTCTGTTTCCTTGTTCTCCTGCATGATGTCCGAGGGCTCCTCTGTTTCCTCCCTCTTCTGCATGAAGTCAGAAGATTCCTGTGTGTCCGCCCTCTCCTGCATGATGTCCAGGGATTCCTCCGTGTCCATCCTCTCCTGCATGAACTCAGAAGATTCCACTACATCCTCCCTCCTCTGGACGATGTCCGCGGGCACCTCTGCATCCTCATCCCTCTGCAGGATGTCGGACGACTGCTCCTGGACCTTTGGATCTGGGTGAGGGTCATCATCCAACTCTGCTCCTGCAGGCTTGTGCATATCCTCTACACCGTGTACGTCACTGTTTTGCTCCTCCATGACCTGAGCATCTTCGTGTTGTTGAGTGGGTTGTGCATCGGGTTGGAGCACCTCGGCTGCTTCCTCTCTCTCCACCATGTCTGGAACAACCTGAGACCGAGGCACATCCTCAAAATTCACCTCAACTAAAGTGTCTTCGTCCAGTGCATTCTCAAGACCCTCCTCTGAAGCGGCTGCATCTCTGGGAGCTTCATCTTGTCCCTCTTTGGTTTGGACCAACAAGCTCTCCTTCTCCTCAAGGTGCCCGCTCAGAGGTCGTGCAGCTGTTGACGGCTCAGTCCCCTTGAGCTCCTCTGCACATACGTCCACCTCAGCCAAGCCAGAATAGGCGGCAAGCTCTGGGAAGAGCTCCACTCCCATCGTCTCCTCCCTAACCTCCTCGTCCATAGCAGCCATGTCTTCTTGATGAGAGGTTTGACCTCCCTGCTCCTCAGCTGCTCCAAACTCCTGAGCGCACACATCTAAACTTGCTAGCAGACTGAAGGAGGACAAATCGGGTTCAAACTCGGCCTCAGGTTCATCTTCATGTCCGATAGCTCTGCTGTCCTTTTTGTCAGCTGTCATGTCATCACTTGGGGCTTTGCTCTCCATCTCCTCCTTGTTCATCTCCTCTGTCTCACTCCTCGCCGTGGACTCCTCACCAACCAGTGTGGCCTCATTCTCCTCCTCTGTTCTACTCCTCGCTGTGGACTCCTCACCATCCAGTGTGGCCTCGCTCTTCTCCTCTGTCTTACTCCTCGCTGTGGACTCCTCACCAACTCCTGTGACCTCATTCTCCCCCTCTGGAACATCATCGTCTGTGCCGGTAAGCTTTGCATCCTCTCCTTCAGTCTCAGTTGTCTCCTCCTCTTCAAGGACATTTGGACTTTCAGACTCTTTCGTCTGTTTTCTAAATATAACAAATTACAAAGAAAGACAATAAATAAGTTCAAGCTTTTCAGCATTGTGAGAGGACACTGTGGTCTCCTGCTCTCAGCTCTGCTCTTTCAACTCATGCCGCTGATATTCATGCTGCTCGTCATGGCATTTAACTATAATAGTACATATAAGGTTTATCATCATATACGACTTCTGTCCTACAGCACATTGACCTCCCTTGCCTCCCTTTCTCCTCTTCCCCTCGCTATTTTCTGTGTTTTGAGGTACACAAGGAACAACTCACTTTGAAATCTCTGCTGCTGATTTATGGGCTGGATAAACCTGTTCGAATGCAAATAAACAAGTAAGGTACACATGTTGACATGGGGGAGCAGTGTGCACAGCTGTTACAAACATTCAGGGTGTTGTCGAGGATTCTGTCTTCAATGCTGGCTGCCCACCCAGCAGGGTCGATGCCTCTCTCTAAAACAAAGTCACAATGAGTCAAGCTTATAGTTTGAGCTATGGCAACGAGAGCACAGGTTTGGGCTGCAAAGAGCTGTTCCAGTCCTTCACCTTCTCTTTGCCTAAGGAGGCCCTGGAAGTGGAGAGCAGCATAGCTGGGGATGTCCTCAGGCTGGTCCCTCAAGATCTCTCTGGCCAAGCCCTCAAGGAGGGCGCCAAAACCACAGGGGGGCTTCAGCTGGACGTTGGCAAACGGCAGTGCCATTTCCTCCACAAACCTTTGTTTCTACAGTCACTAAGAGAATTTTATTTAAAACAGTTGGCTTCCTAACAGTTTTACATGAATAAATATTCATGCTGCATGCTCAAAGGGCACAAATTGATCCTGGTTATTATATCTGTCTCCAGTGGATTGCCCTTACTACTCAGAGATAATAAGATAAGATAATTATCAATTTTAAGTCGGCAGGGCTTTAAAAAGATACGTGACAGATCAACGCTCCTTTCACTCCATAATGTGAAAATACAGGATTTATTTGTGCATACGTCTCCAAAATCATTGACAAGTTTTGAACTTTACATCGAAAAATATTCAAAAGCGGCGAAGGACACCTGAGGGGGAAATAGGTCACTGATGAACCGCGGCTCCCGCCGGACAATCGTCCAGACTTTACACCCTCACACATAGAAACACGGTTTCTTCTGAAGAGTCATTAATGCCGAGACGCTTTCATGCAAAGACGTAATAAATCGCGCACTTTTTCCTACCGTCAGTTTTCAGCACTCCTGTTGGTGCTCGTTGCTAGGTAACGAGCCCAACTACGGGTCACGACGAGGCTCAAATTCCGCAATAAAGCGGTGCACGGGTGTCGGTACAGAGACACAAACTTCTTTGGTATGCTTTATTGTTGAATTGTCGTGACGTGGGGGAAGGAATGAAAACACTAGACGCAAACAAACATTTTAAACCGACAGATACGAGGGAGAACCTCGTCTTCAGCAGGTGGTCAGACGGAGACACCTGACCCATCTGAATTTAGATTAAGATTAAAAAAAGAAAAACAGCGATGCTTGATAGAATTACCTCTAAAGGCAGAATCAATTTTTTTTACTTACTCTGACTCTAATTCATTGTCCAGAGGAAAAATCACAGGAACGTACTATGGGTCATAAAAATTCCAGGAACAGTGGTCGACCGCAGTGCATTATGGGAAGAATAACATAAACCAAGCGCGGGAAATCCGCGCGCAGGTACGAGCGGAAAGAAAGCGGAAGAGGACAAAGTCTCAAAATGTCAGGTAGGTAGACTTGGGTTTTGGATAAAGTGCAAGAATAAAGGATTTCCTGTTGTCGCGGTTAATCCAAGACTTTCTCAGTTATTCCGCATTTTCGTCTCCCCGGTTTGCGCTCATTTTTGGAAACAAGCAGCTCTTGAAAGTGGATGACGTCGTCCAGCCGGCTTGGTCCGCCCTCTGATGCCCTATGTGAAGGGAGCCAAACCTAACGAGGGTGCTCCCGGCCCATCGAACTGAATCCCGGACTGTGCTGGTGTGCAAAAGCGCGGTCAGGAAGAAGTTCCTTTCAACTTCTCCAGCTCCTCCACTGCACTGTCGTCGATGTCAGCCTCTCCGACTACCTGCTCCAGAGGGACAGACAAACAACGATGATTCGAGGAATTGTCAATGGGCGGCGAGTGTAAGCAGATGCTCCAACTGGCCTGGTAATGTGGCTGCTCCAGAACTTTCTCCAGATCTAACGCCTGCTGGATAGGGTCCACACCCGTAACTGAAACAAACACAGAACCCCTAAAGTTCCCATCTGGCTCTCTTATCACCCGCTGCGAACACGGCTGGTACCTTCTCGTTCTTTGAGGAGCTCCTCGAAGTAATTTGCGGCGTAGGAGGGGATGTCACTGGGCTGGTCCCTCAGCACCTCACGCGTCAGACCCTCCAGGACCAGGCCGAAGCCCCGCGGAGTCTTCAAGCTGGTCACGGCAAACTGCCCCGCCATGTTCCAATGTTCACTCGGAGATGTTCCGTCCGTGAGAGGGAACCCGGTATGACGCCCACACCGAATGTGACCGAAATTCAGTTACCAAAATACCGGAGCTCCGGGAAGGGGCTGCTGTCAGGGTCAATGCGCCCCGCGGGTCTCGAACGCTGTTTTGGTCTCGGTGGCTTCGTGCTGTCATGTCAGCCTGATGACGTCGATGCGAGCGTTGACAGAGCAGCTGCGTCATCAGTCAGCGGAAGTAGTAATTGCGTCTTATGCTGCGTTCCGGGCTACCCGTCATTAGTGATTTACCTCTTAAAAGTGGGCGGAGCCACCGCCAAATCTGTGAATTCAGACCTGTGAACTCGATAGTACTCTACCTACTCGGGAAACGACGGCTGATACAGCCTGCAGGTGATGCTGAGAGCCACAGATCATGAAGACGGAGGATGCACCCCACCTGCCCACTGCAGGACCTAATTCACCAGGCCATATTTCTTAATGGTGTTGCCTCAGCTGATATGGGCACCAGCTAGGGTCAGGGATTGAAAGCTAGGACAGGTATGGGTCATACTTAAGTCTTTATTGTGAGTCAGGAGTAGGTGATGATGGCGTACTCTGAGCAGGTGCTCACCCTCCTCCCGACCTCTCTGGGCTGGGGAACGTTCAGCCTGTCCGCAGAGCGGGAGGCCTGCAGCAGACTCCTGGACTCAGCCAGCCAGGGCTGGAGGAGCGAGAAGAGAAGAAAAGAAAAGAGAAGCTATCAGAGTGAGATCTTCTCAACATCCTGGGTGGTGATGAAGCTCCCTTTCTGCTCCCGCCTCTATTTTTAGCCACATCCTGCTGATGCTTGTTTGTTTTTAAGGTTCTGGATCTGCAGCCATTTCTCTGCTGAGCCCAGGTGGCACCATGAGAAGCTCATTATTTTGTTCCCTTACAGTAAAGATGATTGTGATCTGTGGCTGTTTATGAAGTCGGGACTGTGTGTGTGTGGGTGCTCTCACTTTACTGCCATAGACACTGTAACACTAATGTATATTGAAAATTAATAAATATTGTTGATATTAATGTGAAAGAGACTGTGATTCGTTCCTTGAGCACAGCTGTGATTCAGCGCTAAGGGTGACAGCCTACCTGTTTCTGCTCTCCAGGGCTCAGGTAGCAGATCTGAGTGAGCTCGGGTGTACTGACGCCGCGTACAGTGATCACGATGTCTGCGTAGGAGACTTCGCCGTCGCTCTGGTTATCTGAGTCAGAACACACTTTCTGCTTTTTGCACTGCAGACGCGTAAGCAGCAGGAGAAGAGGTGTGACAGCGCCACATCCACAGAACGTCTCACCTGAAGTCTCACCTGGCGTGGCAATCCGCACTGCCGCCCTCTCGCCGTGAATTGGCTTTGACCCTGGAGAGAGGAATCGAGTGCGAATGACGCGGCTGCATTTAGAAGATGCAAATGCCCCTGTTACGTAACTGCTTGTGTGTGAAATGCACAGGCTTTACCCCAAGCTGGTGAGCAGACGCCACGCGGAGACGTTGTGCTGGACAAAGAGAGAAACATGAAAACACGCACAGGCACTCTTGGATATAGATTTTCACAGAATGAGCTCTGACGCTGACCTGGGTCGACTAGGCTCCCCTGAAACAACATGGACATAATCAGTCTGAGTCTGACTCGTACTTGGATGGCTGATGCATGTGAGATATTCATAATCATCACCGTTGCAGCCCCGTCTTCTCTGCATGATGCAGAGGGCGACAGCCAGGCCCATGAGCGCGGCAGCCACAGTCACTGTAACTGCTGCTATAGTCTTCATCCCCTTCAGCTTCGCTGGAGAACATCAGCAAGCTTTGGTCACGAAAATGCGTAGAAAGGCCACACACAGTCGGACGATGCTGCATCTCACCTGCTGCTGCTGGCTCCTTTGCATCCACACGAGGAGATGCTTGGAGATGGACAGCAAAGAGGAAAGAGGCTGACATGACGCATGACAAAACACCTCGCTAGGCAAATATCTGCTGTGTGTTGTACTCACAGTTTTCCGGTCTGGCTGTATGTGTGACAGTCTGGGCAGGGGCAGTTGTTTCAGCTGTAAAAGTAGTATAGATCTAAGTGTGGGGCTGATTATTTACTCTCTTCTTTTTTTCTCTGATGTTTCCATACCTTGTAAACGCAGCGTCACATTGCGCTGTATTTTCTCCGTCAGTGTTGGTTCGTCTGTGCGCTGCGTGAAGCAGACGTACGTGTGACTGAGATCTGTGGTTGTCAGGTTTTCCAGATGGAGAGTCACCACGCATGCCGTGCCTTGCGTGCTAGTCCCCAGGCAGTTGAAGCTGTGGGATGTTGTGCGCCAGCAGCCACGGACAAACCCGGGCGAGCAGTTGTAGGTGCAATTCAACGTGACGGACCCTCCCAGTGAAACGGGGATGGAGGCACTGAGGAATCTCTCGCCCCCACAGCTCACCAAATCTGCAAGAAATAGCCTGGCCTGAACATCAGGGTACCACTGAGGAGATGGTTCCTAGCAACACAGGAGCGATGAGTGTAGGGAAGTGCTACCTTGGATCATCCAGATGATCGGCAGAGTGAGACGAATCGGCACCATCCTTGACGCTCCAGGGCCTTTTGACTCCTGTAGGTTTATCACGCTCAGTCAAAGGAGGCAAAATGCTGCAACTGCTGCAACATCGCCTCCCCTTTTTGGTACCACCAGCTCAGGAAGTGGTGAACGGCAGGATTCAACGATCTTCACAAATGCAACTTTCCACTTCCTTTGAGGAGCAGAGAGATGCAGGGCGGGGGAGGACGCGCACCCCAAGCTGTGGCCCCGCTCAGCTCTTTAAACAAGTCTCAAGGCTGCTATGAAGCCAAATGTTGACATACCTGGCTACAACCACAGAAAGGTCAGGACACCTACTGTTGTCTGCTTCCATCAAACGTGCGGGCCCACACACACACACGCACACACAGAGGAAGTTTTCCACTCTGCTGTGCTATTACATTCATCTATTTAGATACAACTTTAAGGGGAAAGTATTTCACATGATGAGAAAGCCGTTTTTCCCCTTTACAAGCTGTTTTTGTTTGCTTGTGTTTGTCCTGGCGTGCTCTCCCTCCAGTCTTAAATGCGTTATCCTGGTAAGTTGGTAAAGTAAATAATTGAGCCGCCGCACTTACTGCGGGGATATGTGGGTTAGCGTGATCCCTCTCATGCATTATGAAAATGGCCCTACAGGCCAACATCTCCTGTGGCCTCCTGGGACTCACATTTCATGCTCCTGTTTCCCTTTCAGCGAGCCCAGCTCTCACTTTCTGTCCCACGGGCCCATGTCAGACAGTCTGATACTGAGGCAGACACAAATAGCCACATCAGGCAGAGTTTAGCGTGCGGGGGGGAATGATGGCCGTGTTTTTACTCAGCCTGTTAGCTGCTTGGCTCCTGCTGGAGACTGGAGCTGCCTTAGGTAAGGGGACTGGTGTACTTCTCCACTTAGATATTAGTCAAACATGCTGAGTGAACTGTGGTTATGTGTGAAAGATCTATTCGAAGTAGGTTCGGGTCTTCTGGGTGAGGATGCTGATCCGGGGTCATGCCCAGGAGGAACGTACTTCTCCTGCCAGCTGTGTCTGGAGTGTCCTGCTGGTCAATTGTGAGTCCTCAACTTCGCTTGCAGAATCTGTATCGAGAGAGAGAAGGAATATGTTGTAATCGAAATATTTGTTGTGACACAGCTGCCCTGGCAACGCTTCCGCTCCTCATCGATGTCCAACAGGAACCTTCAACCTTCACACAGGAGAGCGCAGCATCGCCAGCTGCAAGGTGGCATGTCACAGAGTGTTGCGTCTGTCGTGAGTGTCATGCAGACCGACGGTGGCCGCTCACTTCTCCCTGGTCCTCTGCAGCCCTGTCCTCCAGGTCTGATTAGCACTGAGGACAGAGTGGACTGCCGGCTGTGTCCTGCAGGCTTCTCATGCCGTCCAGATGGTGCCCTGTCCCTGTGCCCCCCGGGGCAGCACTCTCCTGAGGGGCTGCTGCAGTGCCTGTCCTGCCCCGTGGACTCGGCCTGCTCCTCTGGGTTCCCGCAGAGGGTAGTGATGGCCTGAGACTTTGTCAAACATGAAACACTTGCTCTATGTCCCTGTGTTCCTTGCGTTACAGTGTGAACCTGGCAAGCAGCCCAACTGGGACCGAAGCAGCTGTGAGGACTGTCCAGCAGGGTCTTACTCGACCGCTTGCACAGCGCACTGTTTGACATGCCCAGCAGGTGGCGCACTTACACAATACCTCACCTGTCTGCGTGTGCTTTAGATTGACTGATATCTTACACTGTGTGCCACAGGGAGCTATTGTCCCGGCCTAGGGACATCACAGCCCCTGCCATGTCCATCTGGTTGGACATCTACCGTGGGCCAGACTGAGTGCCGCAAGTGTAACGCCTCCTCCTGGCTGTGTGGGGGAGCCGCCTCCCCCCACGGCTGGAGCCAGTCCTCCCACAGATCCATTCAGACCCTCACCTGCCGAGCGGGGACGCACAGGACCGACTTGAGCTGTGCTGTCTGTCCCCTGGGTTTGTCTCTGAATCTCCATCTCAGCCTCCATCCTCCGCTCCTTGAGATGCGCGGCACATGAACGTTGGTTCTGTTTTCCCCGAAATTCTCAGGTCATTATTGCGTGGGAGGTGTGGCCGTTCCGTGTCCTGCTGGAACGTATGGTGGTTCAGAGGGTCTCCAGAGATTAGCAGATTGTACCATCTGTCCTGCAGGTATCCTCCGAGACAGACATTGTCAGTCGTTCACTGAGAGCTGACAGTCCTCTCCTCTCCTCTCCTCTCCTCTCCTCTCCTTTCACTTCTCCTCTCCTCTCCCTTCCTCTCCTCCGCTATCGCTCTGCCCTCTCTACTGTTGTTTTCATTGTTTTGCGTGACGCCACCACAAAGAACCTTCGCTACCGCTCACTGACTTCTTCTATAAATGTTCTTCTCCAGGGTTTTACTGTCTGGAAGGCAGCTCACAGAGACCCACCTCCCAGTTTATGTGCCCACAGGGCTTCTACTGTGAAGAGGGCACCGCCACCCCCAATGGGTCACCTTGCCCTGCTGGTACAGCGGGGGAACAATTGGGTCAGACAAGTAGGGCAGCGTGCAAGAGATGCAGAGAAGGACGCTTCTGTCCTGCAGGTACGGCCAAGCGCTAGAGACCGACTCTGATCAGGCAGCTCCCAACCAGCGACTCGGAGGAAGCGCTGACAACTAACAGGGGGCGGAGCCAAACAACCGTGAAGGATCATATGCGTAGATACTGTATATATAAACACCATCCTGTATGTTTGTATTTACATGTATAGTAGATGCATGTTAAGGAATGCGAATAGATATGCAGTGCATTCTATGTGTGTATATATAATGAGTACACACACACACACAAACACACACATATGTATATGTATATACAGTGTATACACACACACTGTACACATATACAGTACTTGGCATATACTTGAGGCACCGTTCTCTGTCTGGAGGGCAGCTGGGAGAGACCCTCTTCATGTATAAATATCTGTA
>OMPJ01028511.1:0-10724 GCA_900312935.1 Carapus acus
AGGACAAGCATTTACTGTACAAATTATGTTCATGTGATGACGTGTTCTGCTACCTGAAGTCATCGGAAGTAGAAAAGCACTTGTAAGTCAGACACAGTAATCAGAACAGGAGTTAAATAAAAAAGACTGAATTTGCACTCACATCAAGTAGAGAATGGAATAGTCTAAGGCAGCATACATACATAATGTTGTGTGTGCTGTAAATCACCTAGAAAATTGCACCGGCTGGACTTAAATGAAATAATTGAGCTTAGCGGTGCTTGGAGAAGCAGCGTCGCAGAGACTGAATGAACTGAATAACTTGTGAAAATTGCCTTGTTATTGGTTTGCAATCATATTCAAGTTGTGTTATTTTGCAATCCGTAGCTGATTGTTGATGTCTTGCTCCCTTTAGTCATTTGACTCAAGGCCTCGGCGATCATGTAACCATGATAAGCTGATTTGGAGGTGATGCAGTAATGCAGGAGCCTAGATTAGTCCAGACCAGTTCATCGGTCTGCAGACTTCTGTGACTGCAGCTGAGTCATATGCACTGGATACTTCCAAAAACTCTTAAAACTGTGATCTTCTCTGATGTATTGGGCATATTAGCCATATTTTTAGATGTTTTAGTCAAGCCTGTGTTGATAACATTGTTTGAGTTGGAGCAAAAGCTTCTATCAGCTCGGAGGACTCATTCCTTGCAATACCTGCTACCTCAGGTCTCTTTTTTCCTTTCACTTTCCTTAATAGAGGAATCAATTTTTATCACTTTATTCAAATTGTTAACAAAACCTCTATTTATGCGTGATGAGTTTCATTCCAGCAAACCTCAAACATTGTGTCACTTATTTTTCGGGATGTCCGATATTGGCTCTTTTGCCGATATTCGATATGCCGATATTGTCCAACTCTCAATTTACCGATACCGATAACAGCCGATACTGATATGTGCGCCGGTAAACGCTTCAGGAGCGCATAGGCACAATTTCGGTGTAACGCAAGCATTTTATTTTTAGCAGTATTTATTTTATCGGTTTTAAAGCAAAAAAAAACCTGATACCGATATTACGTTTTTATGCTAATATCGGGCCGATATTATCGGACATCTCTACTTGTTTTACATCCCAGTCTCCCAGTAACAGAGCATGTAACTGGTAGTCAAAGAGAAGAAAAATTATTGCAGTGGAATGGCATGAAGTCATTAAGAGTGGAGCGAGCTAGTTGAATGGAAGACTGGGGCTGCTTAAGTTGCTTTGTGGCTACTGCCTGTTGGTCACATAATAACGGCCATTGTCATGGATCAGCACAGTGCTGGGTCTGTGGAAGACCTGGTTCATGTAGGCACCATTGGCTAAAACAGTAGTTGGTTGTCACCAGGCACCAATTGACACTTTTGCCCCAGTTTTTGTGTATGCACAAGTCAACAAAGTGTTACAAATCCCTCGAAGGACAAGCCAGGGATCTGTAAAGATAACGCTGCACTAACAGGACGATTTGCCCCGAGCAGGGTAGTGTCATTGCCGGGTCACCCACATCCTCACACACACACAGCCGGACTTATTGTTTAGGATGAGAAAGGCCCTCTGGTGCGTTTACACAACGATTTCACGGCGGAATCTTCATCATGAATCACGGCCGCACGCCATTGTCATGTTGCTGCAGCACCTCATCCTTCTGACGTGCGTGCGTGCGTGCGTGTGTGCGCATCTAGATGGTATTTTCTTTGCAAGCTAATCGCTACTATTCATCTTGGGAAGTGGATCTTTAATTCATCGACCTGACTGTCCTTTTTCTGTCACGTGACAAAAGGCATGAAAAGAACTTTGAAACCAGTATCGCCGCTGGTCTCCCTATTTCCTGTGGCATTTCAATCGTCTTGGCCGGCGCATTCTAGCCTGCGGGGCAAGAACATGGGGGACAGCAAGGCAACTGGTTGAATTCTAATGGAGCTGGCTAGCGGGGAGGAAAGTTAGACGAGGGAACAGAGCAGCAACAACGTCAACGTGTACAGGAAGTATGAGGGAGGAGTGAGGCGGCGCCTCCTAGTGTGACACAGACACACACACACAAAAGTGGAGGAAACTGGGACCTAGCACACGCCTTCTGGCAGCATTCTCAGCAGTGTGATTTTTTTTTTTTAGATTCCCAGAAAGTTTATCAAGAGAATGACTGTGGAAAACAGACCGTAGATCTGTCTACACAAAACATTTGAAGTGGTTCAGACGTTTTTGCCATCGATGGCATATCGGTGGCAGAAATCTCCTCCTCCTCCTCTACCTCCTATGTTTTGTTGTTTTTGGGAGGTTTTCCTCATCCTTCTCTCGTCTCAGTTGACCTTTTTATGCCCGTAAAACATCTTAACAACTGCACTCCCCAAGCACACCATGGACTACTTTAATGTTTTCCTCTGTTGGCACACTGTAATTCTTGTTTATTTGGCCGGGCACAAAACCTTGAAGTGTGTGTGTGTGTTTTCAGATTCAGACCTTTTCCGTGGAAGCGCCTTGCAAAACCGTAGCAGACCTGACCAGCGGCATCGTGATGGCCCAGGTGCTACAGAAAATGTGAGTGACAAATGTTCCACTTTTCATTCACCTCCCAATCCCGAATAATCTCCCCTAAACAAAATCCAGCACAGGCAAGAAAATGACTGTAAATGCACGCTCTACCCTTTTTCTTGCTCATTTTCTCTCCTCCATCCTTTGCGGCTCCTGTAGAGATGGAGTTTATTTCAATGACGCCTGGATAGGCAGAATCAAGCCTGATGTCGGAGACAACTGGAGGTTAAAGGTACAGTCTTCTGTTTCAGCGCATTCTGTGCTTTTTTTATATGCTCAGAATTCTTATGAATAAGAGTAATGATATAATAACATAGAGTTAACCGCATGTAGATTATTCCCTGAATCTTGAATAAGTACGGGATAATGTACACGTCACCTTGAGGTGTCCCCCCCTTCCGCTTCGCGTCGGGTGGTTTCAAGCAACAATGACAGACGACAAGGGCATTATCGCGCTTATTACATGGCTTAAAACATTAATGAATAATACAGTCGTCAGAAATAGTTCATAACAAGGCTACTTTCATTTTTCTGCAAAAGTGTAGGCTACGATACTTTCGGCTTCGCAAGAAAATGGTGCCGTAACGGCTACCGGTACTCTGTTTTTACATTCGCGCTTCTATCACTTCTTCCGACGTGTGTTTGTCGCCGCAGCTTGAGGTACATGTATCATACTTACCCACGCATCGAAAGTTTCATACTTCCCAAATATGCTGAAAATAATTTTTAAATTGCTCATGTTTGTTCCGTGACAAAGCGTGACGCGGGCAACAGTACGTAAACAATCCAGAGTGGAACTAAATGGTGTGGCGCGGATTGATATGAATGCAGGAAGTTCAACTCTGAGTCTTTGATTTCGCAGCGGTCCGTTATTGATAGTTGAGCGGTCATTATACGAAAATGATGACCGCTCACGTGACCAATAACGGCCAATCAGAACCGAGCATTCACACAAGCCGTGTAATAAACATGAATAAACACCCTTCCTGAGCATAACATGGTCAGAATTTGGGGAGCGTCTGTACATGTTGTAGCGACAGTAAAAGACTCCTGATCCCCAATTCCTGATGTTATTTAATTCCACTCAGCTGTCAGCAGGGGAGTTGACCCTTTGCCCAGTAACTACAACACAGCGACAAAAAATTGGTTGTGGTTTCTGCTCACTGCTCACTATAATGATTTTATGTATTTCTTATGCACAGGTTTTCACTATGTTGCAGTAACTGATACATAAACAGCAGATATTAATAATGAGCATCTGGGGAGTGCAGCCATGCTCCGACAAAGGGAGCTGTCCGACGTTACCACCCAACTCTACCACCAAGGACTACTGCTACTCTGCCCGAATTCGCAGCACTGTGTTGCAGGGCCTACCCTTTGGAGGGGTGCCCACTGTCCTGGCCTTGGACTTTATGTGCTTCTTGGTAAGTCTGTCTGCAAATATAAATTGCATATGTACCTTTTTGAATTATTGTATTTGATAATCAATGACAGGGTCTTGATCAGTCATGTCTGAATCCCTTGAAAAATGTTTTTGTCCATTTGTTTAAGTCCCTTGCATTGTTGCATTGGAAAAAAAATGCATATTGGCACCATCATGTGTGATGTTTATTTTTCATGTGAAATTTCACATTTCAGTCAATTTTATGAAATCTTCTTGTATCTGATATTCGGTAATTGATAAAATTATGCCACTTTGCACTCTTTTCATTGCAAGTGCTGTGATGCGTAACAATCGCAATATTAATACTTGTTGTGAATGCGGTTGTTGTTATAGTTGGTGATGTTTGGCATGTATCCGTAATTTATCAAGGTTTATACCAAAGATATGCTTCAAAGAAAACAATCTCAAATAAATTCATATTAAATGACCTCCAAGTTTCTGCTTGGAGGGTTATGTAAATCCTGTTCAGTGCATCATCCATGACTCAACAAGCTGTACAGTAAGCAGGAAGATATGACTTTTTTGTCTGTACTGCCTCTTCTAGGGACTACTGTTTGTATTCTCCATTTTGCGAAAGCTAGCATGGGACTATGGGCGTCTTGCTCTGGTGACTGATGCAGACAGGTAAGCTTGTATCCCTCCATTCTTTCGTCAAAGTGATGGTAAATGAACCATCATCTGAGATTTTTGCTGCATTGGCCCCAAATCAATAGTGCAATGTCAAGTTGGCTGACGTCACATTCAATATTTAAATGTCTTCAATTTCGATATTGATTAGCATAGTTATTATATCGGTATTGTGTACTATTACTATTATTGTATACTATTATATAGTATTGTGCCATGACTATTCACCACACTTTTTTTCACATCTGCTCCCAGGTGTCATCATATGAAGTTATGACTGTTAATATTACAGAGATTTTAGCTCTAATGATTTTTTCTTTTTAATCTCATCTGATGCACATAAGTGCTGAGATGCACCACTGACTTTTCACACATCTGAGCAATGGCATCTTGACAATCGACTCTCATCTGATATTGGTTAACTGAGTTGAAAAGACAACAGGTTTTGTGTGACTTGCCAGAAGTAAATGAATTCTATTGCTCAAAGATTATTGTAGCCGCCAGAAAGATGTTTGTTTTATGTAAAGTGATTCCACTAATCTATTTTAGATTGCAGCATCCTGTCAATGAGTGTGCATATCAAGTAAAGGAGGCTTGGATCTCTGATTTCTTTAATGGCCATCTGTGATCCCATAAAACCACACGAACCAGTGTTCCCCTCACCTACATTTTTTGTTTGTGTGATGTTTGAGCCTCACTATTTTCCCAGCTGTATCTCTGAGCCAAGAAGGGGGATGACACCCGGGGCAGAGAAACAGCACGGGTTACTTTTTCAGCAGACAGGAAATTGTATGTGTAATCTCATGGCTCTATTAAAATATAGTTGGGTCAAGAGAGGGTATTTGTCCATTGTTTCTGTCTTATTTCCTGTAAATGTCAAAGCATTTGCAGCAGGCATGTCCTAGTTATGGGACGATATTTTGGTTTTATTGATGTATTATCACATAGATGTATTTCAGTCGTGCAGTTTAAAGAGGCTCAACAGGTTTTTTTTTTTTTTGGCGCTGTGATCACACCTGTCGTGAAATTATTTTATTTGCTCTTTCATCAGAAGAGTGGATAAACACTACAGTCGCCTGGACGATCGAGAATAGTATGTTGTCTATCGTCGAATTTTACCTCTGTCTTCTTCCCCTGTTTGCATTTAATCTAACTCACAATTGGTTGACTCTGCCTAGGCTGCTGTGGGATGTTTTCCTGTGTCTCACACCTGATCGTTGTAGTGTTTTTCCTTTTCTGCAGGCATTTTACAGTGCCAGGCCCCTAATTCCTCTCTTCATCACTCTTGCTCTTGTTACTGCATGTCCCTGTCCTTCATCCCTCTCCTAATCAGATCAATGCGTGCTAATCTGTGTATTGACCTATTTGTAAAGCACAGACTTCTTCAGTCTGAATGCACTGCAACAACGGCACAGCCAAGATGCTTACAGGGAGAGGTAATGCTTCCTTGATCTATGGTTGTTCATAATTGGGCCCTCGTACAGTGCAGCTACCGTCCACTCCATTTTGTAAAGTTGTGAACCATTACAGTTTCTCTGAGGAATGTAGGAGAGGAAGGCTGACAGAGAATGATGGCAGCAGACTTCTCATTCCACAGGGATTCTGTAGAGCCCACGTTGTCGTCATCCTTTCATGTTGGATCGACCACCGTAACATCGTAGGAATTCCAACAAAGTCTGTCTCTCTTAAATTTCTCTAATGCTGACAAATTCATATCAGACATAAACCGACTGGCAAGTACTGGTGAAAAATATTTTTTGTGAGATGGCTGTGTTTTGAGTACTTTGACACATGGCTTTGTTGGAAAATAGTCGGTGTTTCTTGAGTATCCTTGGGTCTCTCTTATTTTCAATGTTCAGAGGAATTTCTGTGGCATTACCTCTAAACTTTGTATAACCCCTTCAACTTTCACTTTTTAATTGTTCTTCACTTCAGTAGAATTGTGTCTTGTCTTTTTAAATGTGTATTGAAAGTGACTGTACCGATGATTCCTGTAGTTGCCTGGTTTACAAACATAAATCCTATGGCCAAATAAGATAAACATAAGGGTGTGTCTGTGTGTGCACAAATGTCATATCCACTTTCCATGCTGCAATCCCACTGAGCTGACTCATTAAGTTCTTTGTGAGTTTAATAGCCTGTACTTGCTATGTGCCATCTTTTCTGCCTCCAGTGTGGTTTCTGCCATGACATCAGAGACGACTGAGCGTTATGAGCGGCTCACATCAGTTTCCAGCTCGGTAGACATTGACCAAAGAGACAATGTAAGTCGCGCACTGTCTAGACCAGAGAGGAGGGTCTCTCCTTATGTAGGAAATGCAGTGATTAACGGGGGTCCACCATTTCTGATGTTTTTTTTTTTTTATTTCAGGGCTTCTGCTCATGGTTGACTGCAGTCTTCCGCATCAAGTAAGTCAAATGTCTTTGAAATTGTTCAGTTGATGAAATGGAATGTCCCTTACGGGGGATGTTCTTTTTTGTTGACGCTAATTGTCTTTGTAGGGATGATGAGATCAGGGAGAAGTGTGGGGTGGATGCAGTCCATTATCTGTCCTTTCAGCGCCACATCATTGGTCTGCTGGTTGTAGTTGGTGTGCTGTCTGTTGGAATCATCTTGCCCGTGAACTTCTCTGGGAACCTTCTCGGTAAGAAAAGCGGAATTAAACAAACGAGTTGATCAAGTCACTGGGCATGTTCAGTGTTGCAATACTGGTGTGGTGCCAGGATAAGATAGTGTCGTGCCAAGATTGCCGCTCAAGCATGCAGGTTGCAGCATAGGCAAATTTTGTTACCTTCTCAGATACACCCAATCAGACATTGATTGGGAGTTACAAATTCATAGTGACTTAAGCCATAAGCAGTCTTAACTGTGATGTGAAATGCATTTAACAATTCTGTTGTGGTACCTCCCATTGACAACAAAAAGGAGAGGAAGAGACACTTTATCGATTCCCAAAGGCAAATTACACAATTTATACTCTTTTTTTTTTTTTTTTTTTTTTTATACGCAGAAGTATATGCACAGACATGCAATTACACACAGTACATCATACCAGAATTACAGTAATGCAATTTTTTCATTAGGAAAATAACATACCCAACCAAAATAATCCTAATAGATGGTCTAGTCCAGTAGAATATGCAAAGCATGAATTATTAACTACTGCCTTTGTTATTGTCATCAAAACATTTCATTGGATCTCATTTACTGAAAAGGTAGCATGAGTAATGTGTCAGCAAAAGCTCAAAAACTCCTACCTTAGGGCAGCACATGTCGAGGCCTTTAAGCGAGACGTGGTAATTTGAAAGATCTTCCATTGAAGTGACAGATCCAGCCATACAAAAGTAATAGAATGGACAAGAGGAAAGAAAAACCCACAGCCACACATCACACATCATGCTAGGATTGCAGGTAGATAAATTATGCTGCAAGCATGTAACTGCAGCTTTTGGATATTCCAGAGGTCCACCAAAACACACAATGGTGGAAAAAAATGAATATGAATGTGTGCTTTGAAATCTCAACTAAAACTGACAAGGCATGTGTAATTGTGTGAGATGATCATGTAAGTGTAGGGTTCATATTATCCACTTGCGTAATAGGAAATGGTAGAATTGATCGTTAGAACTATCCTTATTTAAACTTAACTCTGTATTATGTGTTTGCTGTGAAATGCGAACATGTTCTCAATAATGTCGTTATGCCCCTCTTTGTGTTTTTTCCCTCCTAGAAAACAACGCCTACAGTTTTGGACGAACCACTATCGCAAATTTGGATGCAAAGTATGTGGTGATTGTAACATCATGAATACTTCTTCAATTGTGTCGATCAATATCTGACACCGACAAAATGCTTCCCTCTCCAGTAACACACTGCTATGGCTCCACACCACTTTTGCATTCTTCTACCTTTTACTGACTGTGTACAGTATGAGACGGCACACATCCAGAATGCACTACAAGGAAGATGACCTGGTAGGTGGCTTTGATCAAGCACAGATTTGTTGTCGCTTAGTTGACAGTCATATAGGTTAATGTGGATGACAAATAATGATTCTCCCATCTTATAAATGTTCAGGTGAAACGCACTTTATTTGTCAACGGAATTGCCAAATATGCTTCAGAGACGGACATAAAGCAACACTTTGAGTGAGTACATCTGAACACCTGTAATACTGCTTGCTCAGCCTAACAGTAAATACTAAATAGTGTTTCAGTTGTCGTTAATGGGATGATGGCAACATGCTCATTACTCTCATTCCCATGAAAATAACCTTCTGTTTAAGGAAATAAAAAAATATCTTGACTTAGGCCCTATGACTAGAATCAGACAATGGCAAGCCTATATCAGTAATTGTTCTTAATTGAAGCCAGATGAGAGCGCTAACACAAGTCATGCGTCAAGATTATCTGCGGATGGACATTACTTTTGTATTTTGTAAAAAAGTGATTGCTAACATTGCGCTTCTAATGGTAGCCTCATTGCATGTGAGGTTAAGCGTATTTCAGATGTTTTCTGTCGGCGCGTCTTTGTTGAGGCTTGTGAAAACTTGACCTTAATTTCTTTTCTCTCCCTTCGCTTGTTGTCCTCTGTAGGGAGGCATATGAAAACTGCAGTGTTCTGGATGCTCGCATATGTTGTAATGTAGCCAGGCTGATGTACCTCAACTCTGAAAGGTAACTTTTTTTTTTGCCTGAACTTATATTCTGATTTCATTTTTTATGGCTATGCCTTGATTAAAAAAAATCTGAAATTCCGATCACGCAGAAAGAAGGCGGAGCGCAGCAAAAAATTCTTCATCGACCTGCATGAGAAGGAGCATGATAAAACCATGATCAACCCAAAGCCATGTGGACACCTTTGCTGTTGTATCATCAAAGGCTGTGAGCAGGTTAGACCATCACCTGATAAGTTAATGTTGCTCTTGTTTCAAAATAAAATGAAAGGGAAAAAAAAAAAAAAAAACCTCAGTAAGTCGTTAATATTCAGTTCATGTTGTGGGCAGTGTTATTGCAGTTTTTTTTTTTTAAATCTCGTAAACATCTAAATGACAGAATACATTCTGAAAGATGTCAGCTGATGTAATCCTGATACCTAAACAGGAAGAAGCAGTCAGCTATTACACAAAGCTGGAGGGGCAGCTGAAGGATGAATATCGGAAAGAAAGGGAGAAGGTGGACAAGAAACGCTTGGGAATGGCATTTGTCACCTTCCAGAATGAAGCCATGACTGCAATGTAAGTGCTCTGTTTTTCATCATGGTAGATGCTAAGCAAAACAGTGGTTGTCACATTTTGGTTCAATACGATAAAAAAACAGCATGCAGCTAACATGAAGCCTAGCGGCTGCGTCATATGTGATCCTGACATTTTGAGTCAACATTGAGTCACATTTTTGGAGTCAACCTCGTAATGGCCAGCCATGCAGTAATGCATACAGTCTGCTGATGCTCCCACAATCTGTGCACAAAAGAATTCTGCAATGTTAAGCTGTGTTAACTTCACTGATTTCTGACCCACTGCTAATGTGTGTCCTGTGGTTGGTGATTTGGTTTATCTTAGAATCCTGAAAGACTTCAATGCTTGCAAGTGTCAGGGCTATCGTTGTCGTCGGGAGCCGAAGAGTTCTCTTCTCAGTGCACACCTTCAGACTCACAGCTGGACCGTCACCTACGCCCCTGATCCACAAAATGTTTACTGGTAAGAGATGTGCAATTCAATGCCTGTAAAAATATAGAGGATAATTTACATGAGGACAAATAGGTATAGATATTGGTGCTCCCTCTCCTCCCTCTTCTTCTCTTCTTTATTGAAGAGGAAATGTGGAGTGGTCACCCTACCCTCATGTATTACACCAACCATCTTCAAGTCCTCTGTCATTCGTTATCTAGTATTGTCTCTTCTCTGCATGTGTCCCAAACCATTTCAATCGTGCTTATTTGACCTTATTTCCAAACTAATAGGGAGTGTAGAGAGTGATTCCCATTGTAAATCTACAGTATATATTCAGCAACAAATGAATTTCAATTCAGATGATGCACTCAGAATGAATTGCAAGAGCAGCTGTGTGCAGACTGTGGGCCGCAGCTCAGTATGAGTCTCACTGCTACAACG
>OMPJ01028511.1:10744-24853 GCA_900312935.1 Carapus acus
CCCACCCCGTCCCACAGGGAACATCTGTCAGTAGGAGGAATCTCTTGGTGGCTCCGCTGTTTCATCATCAACTGCGTCCTCTTCATTCTCCTGTTCTTCCTCACCACTCCGGCCATCATCATCTCCACGATGGACAAGTTCAATGTCACCAAACCTGTGGAGTACCTGAATGTACAATACCCGCTCTGCTCTCCTTACATTTTAAATGTTAAGGTTGCTTTCAGGGAGTTGTTGATGATAACAAATGTCATCTCCTCCCCTCCTGCAGAACCCAATAATTACTCAATTCTTCCCTACACTCCTGCTGTGGTCCTTCTCCGCTCTACTGCCTACGATTGTATACTACTCCGCCTTTTTTGAAGCTCACTGGACAAGGTGTGCCTTGCACTTTCTGCGCACAGCAGATTAACATTTCTCAGCATTTCTCTTCTTAAAGTCTGATTGTAGTGTTTGCTAGAGTGTTTTTATCGAACATCTCCTCTGTGCACCTACAGGTCCGGAGAGAACAGGACTACCATGCATAAATGTTACACTTTCTTGATCTTCATGGTCCTCTTGCTGCCCTCCTTAGGACTTAGCAGGTATATCAATAGAATTTTTAAAATGAAATAACTACGGTACATTGATGATTTATACTGTATTGATCCAAGAGGGACTATGTCTGTTTGTTGTACCTGGTCCTCATTGACCAAGAAAGTGGGAGGTTCCTATACAGTAAATAAAGGATGAAGCCACATTGCCTTGAGTCCCAAACCTGCTGCTATTGTGTTCCAAGGTTCTCATAGTCGATTTTTATCATTGCAGTTTGGATGTGTTCTTCCGCTGGCTTTTTGACAAAAGGTTTCTGGCCGATGCCTCCGTAAGATTTGAGTAAGTAGTATGATTTTTGTTTCATTAATACAAGCTTGTTTTTAGCATCACTGCCCACATGACATACTTGTTATGCAGAATCGTACCCTACCACATAGGCGCTAGCGTGTGAGGCAATACCTTTCAAACGAAGTTATATACAGTATATAAAAAATACATAAGTTTTGACTTTTTACAATAGTATTGAAAAGTATTCTGTTTGTATTGAATCTTCTAATTTTGAACCATACATCGGCATGTGATGAAGGTATCGTATTGTAATGTGGACTCGTAGCCAGAATTTTCCTAAGGAAAGAAAGTGCAGAAGGTTGCAGCACTGGACCTCTTGGTGTAAAAAATATCTTGTGTTTTTGTCTGTCTAAACCACAGTAGTCAAAGGTGAAATGATTAACTGCCTTAGGATATTTTACATTTTGGCCTCACTCAGCTCACAACTCTATTTTCCCCCAATTTTCAGGTGTGTGTTCCTACCTGACAATGGGGCTTTCTTTGTGAATTATGTGATTGCCTCCGCGTTCATTGGTAATGCCATGGACCTGCTGAGAATTCCTGGTCTTCTCATGTACATGATCCGTCTCTGCCTCGCTCGATCTGCAGCAGAACGCAGGAACGTCAAGAGGGTGAGGCTGACTAGTCCAAAAATGACTTTAGAGCAAGAATAAAGTGTGTATGACATCCTATTCGGATAAACTATTGGGGAGTACGTCCTCCATAAACATAGTTGCAAAGAGAGAGCACAAGCGTTGGCATGCAACAAAAAGACCAGGACATAATGATGATCATGAATGGAGTTTTGTCAAGTTAAGCTCAGTTTACAGCTTGTTAAAGGACAGGGGTCCCTGCTCTACCTATGATTTCAAGTTGCATTGAATGAAATAAGAATGAATTATTGCAATAAAAACACCAAGCAAATTGTCTCCGCAGCACCAAGCATATGAGTTCCAATTTGGTGCCGCCTATGCTTGGATGATGTGCGTCTTCACTGTGGTCATGACCTACAGCATCACCTGCCCAATCATAGTACCTTTTGGTGAGTCCCGCCTTTTACACAGTGACTGTGTGTGTGCATTGTTATTGGTAATGGGACACGCAATTGTTGCCTGAAATGTACAGAGGCTACTGGCGATTTTAGGTACACCCCAGTCTGTCGCTGTTGGTCTCCACCCCACAGGCTTTCTTTCTCAGTCTAACTTAAGTCTTTTTCTTTGAGTAGGACTGATGTACATGCTATTGAAACACCTGGCAGACAGGTACAACATGTACTACGCCTACCTTCCATCCAAGCTGGACAAGAAAATCCACTCTGGAGCGGTCAACCAAGTGGTCGCTGCCCCGATTCTCTGCCTCTTCTGGCTCCTCTTCTTCTCAACGGTTCGCTCGGGTGAGAAGAAGGCTTCCTCTAGAGGCCTTTTGTGATCTGACACGCCTTCAATGTTTGATAACTTTGGAGCTCCGGATGGTGTCAAGCATGGTAACAACTCTGCTACGTCTCCCTTGTAGGTTTTTCGGCTGGAACATCCATGTTCACATTCATCGTCCTGATCATCACAATCATCATCTGCCTCTCTCATGTCTGCTTTGGACATTTCAAATATCTTAGTGCTCACAATTACAAGGTAATACATTAATGAATCCGTAGTTCAACCTGTTCAATATGTGATTTGACAATGCCCGCCACTTTCTTTTGCTCAAATAACCTTCACGTTTTTGTCCCAGATTGACTCCCAGGATGTGGATGGAATGGAGAATGGGCAAGTACCTAATGGCCAAGTGGCCAACAAGTCCGCGGTGAGTATGTGTGACAGTGTGCTCACTTGTTATACGGCATGAATGTACGGTGAAACCTGAGGTCAATGTGGACGTGCCATTTTAAATATTCCTTTCCATTTCTTTTCAGCAGATGTACATTGCGCAAGTACTTCAAGACCCAAATTCAGAGGAAGCAGGCAGTTCACTGAGTGGTGAGGATGATGGCCAAGGTTCCTCGCAGGACGAGGAAATTATCAATGTTGGCAATGGCCTGAACGAGGAGTTCCAGTCTGGTGAAGACAGTCTCATTGACAATGAAATGCGGCACTGATACTGCCCAAAGGAGGAGCATAACCTAACTTAAACTTAAGGACTGCACTGAATTATGTGAAGAACTGAAGCAACGGTTCTATAAAAGCATCTCAACCTCCATCGAGGGAATTTACACTAACATAGCATCACACTGTCTAATTCGGATTTAACTGATTTAAAGCTAAAGAACTTTTGCATTTCCTCATGTTGGATTCGTCACATCCACACTTTCGGAATTACTTCAGATGGACATTTAGAGAACAGCAACATCATCCTGTTCCTTATGTAATTCAAACACAACCCAGAACACTGCACATGGACCCATATGGAAGGAAGACAGTTAAGCACAAGATAAGTTTTTGGTGTTTTTTTTTCTTTGTATGTTTCCTTATTTTCCCCTTGTTTGTTACTCTACATTAATTCAGATACACCACCAAACCCACTGATTTGCTCATGTTCCATTTCGGTACTGGCATACTTGGCAGTCCTGAGGGTCCTTTGCTTGCATCCTGAATTGTCTGTGTTTCATGCTTGAAATGGATAGGTTTTTGGAGCTGCCAAGTTTGGACTCTAATTCTTAGATGTATAAAACAATTATTCAGTTTCGAGGTTCATTACTTTCAAATGGCAAATTTCCAACACAACTATATCACCCCTTTCCACTTTACCTCTAAAGCTCAAAATCTGTTAATTGGCAGTTAAAGGATATGATATGTGTGTATGTGTTTATTTATTTTTTAATGTGCGCCTGAACTGTCGCCCTACACTGATTCCTATGGTTTTCACTGAGCCTTTATTTGGACAGCCGTTGGACTGCTGCTGCTACTGCTGCCCCCAGTGGGGGCACGGCTCCCTCAGGAGGACAGTAAAGACTCTACCCATCTTCCTGATCTAGCTCAATTGAGTTTGGTGCCGTATTTTCGGGTCAGATTCTAATATGTCTCCAACTCTTGTTGTCATGCACAACTTTAGCCGAGATGTTTACATCAAAGTATTTATCTTTGAAATTGGGATTCCACTAGGTCGCTACGAGAAATGTTCTATATTCCATCATTTGCCTTTTTGTGTCATCGTCTTTGTTATCATTACAGGAAAAAAAAAATAATGATATCAATATCAGCTATCAGTGTTTCGACATGGTTTGTTTCAGTTAAAATCCTCTGCTTTGCTAATGAAATGACTCTTTGATAGACCGCACAACAAAATTAAGCAGTTACAATTTTGGATTTGCACAAATCCATGTGTAGTCTCTCATTTTAAAACTGTAGCATTACAACAAAAAACAAATTCTGCCGAGTGAATCAACTATTATTTTTATATAATGTTACACAAACGCAAATCTGAGGTCAACAGTCCGTTTGCAGATCTAGTTATTAGCCATGTGTTTTCCCTTCCCTCATTCACTCTGAAATGAGTAATATGGTTCTAATAACTTTTCCCTCCTTTGGATGATGCCTCAGATAACGCTCAAACATGTACCAGTGACATACACCAAGTAACAAAATGTTAATGTGCAATGCAGTTCTTGTACAATTATGAACTTACTCAGGACTTATTAAACATCTTCTGTCAATATTTTCAGTCCACAATACTGTGTTTGTGTATACCCACTTCCTAACAACAGAAACAATATCATGGCAAATGTTTCCAGCTTCACCAGACTCAGGCATAGTGGACCAGTCATGATTGGACCATGATTTCAGCTTGGACAACCACTGTGGGGAATGTGCACTAATTCACTTTCACTTGTATGATTGACAGAGAGGGTGACGGTGTCCGTGTTGGTTTGACAAAGATGAATACAGGTGTAAACTGTTGTCACAATTTGTCTATGCTAGGTGTATTTCTTCTGGTTTTTGGTACTTGTTAGCAGGTTGGTTGGACACCGCTGCGCGTGTTGCCTTTCTAGTCATGACAAGGTGATTTTATTTTTGTACCACTCCATTTTTGTACATCTGACATGTCTTGATGTCCTTGAATGAATTTTCAATCAAATTAGGAAGGAATGTCGGCCTCTGAGGGATATCATGAATTGTAACAATTAAAAAAATGTTATTCAAAACACTTGGTGTAGGCTCATTCTGCAACCTCAGAAGAACACTTGTTTATTAATTAGAATGTCCTCTAAATTGTCTTACCAAATGACCAACAATTAAATGAGTGTATGACACAAAAACAGCTCAGCTGGTACAACTGCTCAGTCCCATGGTTGCGTTTTGTGTTAGTGCAGATCTACATTCTACACTCCAATGATGGCAGTTTGTGTTGGTCCAGCAATGGTACATTGAGTCATCTCTGTGATGGATCACTCTGTTTTAAGCTGTTTTCTTTGTATTAATTTAATGCATAGGAAAATTTCTGTATGGGAAATGAGCACATTTTTGTTTTTGTTTCATTTTTTAGTATTTTCCCTCTCAAAAATATGACAGGTGAAGGTAAAATGGACAGATTGTGAGAAAAGTGTTATTTCCTCGTCCTCCCCAAAGTGCAACTTGTGTTATATATTAATGTACATTTCCCCAAGCTATTTGAACAATAAATCAATATTTAATCTATCCGTCTGATTTTGTGTGTGTGTGTTCCACTGTGCATTTGCTTGTCTCCAGTCGTTTGTGACAAGTTGAATTGTGTTAAGTGTTGATGGGTTCGGCAGCACCTCACTACCCATCTACGGAATCAGTGCGTCATGCAGTCTCTTAATTTCATCACTTTGCCTGCTATGATCTTAAGAATCCAGCAGGTGTCAATATTGAGCAACCGAGTGACACGGTATCGATACAGTATCTACATTCAAGTCAAATCAAGTGAAGTAGGCTGTTCAACTTAATTCTTGTAAATCTGCTCATTTTATTAATATTTCTGTCAAGATGGGTTAAGTCCCTGTGATAATCAATGCTATATATTCACATGTCAGAGTTATGAGCTCTAGCTGATGCTGCTATTTTGTATCAAGTCAAGTCGATTTTATTTTTATACAATGCTGCTAAACCATAAAAGAAGTTATCTCAAGGCCCTTTCCAAGGTGGAGCCAGTAGAGCTCCTCAACATGTAAACAGTCAAGGTCAATGAGATGGACCCACAGAGACCCAGCATATCCCTCATTAGCAACAGTGGCTAGGAAAAAATTCCCTCTAAGGGAAGAAACCTCGTGCAGACCAGGCTCTAGTTGGGCGGCCAACTGCCTTGAACGGTTGGGGTGACAGAGAGAGGGAAGGAAGGAGAGAGAGAGACAGCGAGTAGAGACAGAGACAGGTAGAGGGATGCACAGCAGTAGGAGCAGGACCCAGATGTTTGGAGGTCCATCATCACCTGTGGTGTTTTAGCTGCCGGCTGCGGGGTAATGAAACATAAGACAAAGACTTCGGGGAGGAGGCTCAATTGGTAAGATGTGTTTACGAGACATGGGTGCAAGTGAGGGATGAGTGCAGGTGAGGAGGAGAGGGAGAGGGAATCGAAGAAGAGGAGGAGAAAAAAGCTCAGTGCGTCGTTTAAGTCTTGCTGCATAGTATTGTCTAATTACTGTATAAGCTTTATCGAAACGGAAAGTTTGTAGCGCCCTCATAAAAGCAGTGAGGGTGTCCACCCCTCAAACTGAAGCTGGAGAGGAGCCTGATAGTCAAAGGCCCTGCCCCCTATTCTATTATACTCTTCCTGATTTTTGGAATCACCAGCAACCCTGCGCAGAGCTGTGGTTGGATGATGAGACACAATCAGCTATTTACGGTATGATGGTGCCTGATTATTGAGCGCCTTGTAGGTGAGGGGAAGGATTTTAAATCCTATTCTCGATTTTATAGGCAGCCAGTGCAGAGAAGCTAACACTGAGGATGTGGCCTCTTCCCTTAGTTTCTGTCAATGTATCTGCTGCAGCAGTCTGAACCAGCTGGACACGCCCCAGTGCCTTGTTGCCACAACCTGATGATAAAGAATTACTGTAGTCAGGGCCGTTTCAAGGAATTTGGGGGCCCCAGGCAAGATGATGGACATGGAGGCCCACCTCAAAAAAAAAAAAAAGAAAAAAAAATTGTATTTGACGATTTATCAACGATTTAACTATTTCATTCAACAGGGCCATATTTCTTTCAACCGGGCCAAAGCTTACAGGAACCACCTCAAGGAGATACTGTATTAAAATTGTGTAAGTTCAATCACACTATTTTTCCCCAAAACAAATTGATAACAAAAGCTGCTGTTGCATATACTGTTAAAAGTTGAACAACATTTTAAGTGAGCGCAAATGATGCAGTAACTACCGTATATGATATTCTATAAAAAAATATGAAATGTAAAAAAAACCCTATGACACTATAAAAAATCTATAAAAAAGGTTAAGATACAGACTGAGACTCAACACATTCCCCCATTAGCAAGAACTAGGCGACAGTGGCATGGCAAAAATTTCTCTTTCTTGGGAAGAATCCTTGGCAGACCAGGCTGCAGGTGGGTGGCCGTCTACCTTGACCAGTTGATCATCTATCCTGACCAACTGGGATGAGAGAGAGATTTATTGTGTTGCCCCAATAAATCAGTGATTGAATGATTCCCGTGTGTCTGCTTTTCTCCCTGTTCCTCTCACAATGACGTTACTTTAGCACCATGAAGAAACGTGGCTCAGCTTCTGAGCACCTATCAACAACCACACAGTGACACTGTTGCTGTGTTGAGTGGGAGCCACCTGCACAAATGTCTCCATGACGATGAAGGAAGGAATGTAAACTCAATGTCGGCAGTTGTACCTGTGGCAAACAACATACATTTATTCCCAATGCTATGAGGACTATAGAAAGCGCGGAAATCATGAAGAAGAAACTCACATTTGCCCAGAAAATGTCTGATGTCTGAAAAAATGTCTGAACATTGTGATGGATGCCATAATGCCCTGTGTCCCTTGTTAGTGGTTGTAGTTATGGCAGCAGTGGCAGCATCACCCACCTGGATGTGTGTCTGCTCCTCTCTCTCTCCTCTCTCATGACCCTCTCTGCTCTGTGTGTGTGTGTGTGTGTGTGTCTGTACCCTCCCAGCACAGGTAAGGGGAGAGATGCACCTTGCACACCCCAGCCACGCCTCTGCCAGGGCCAAACTGCCACGCAGATGCACTTCTGATACTCAGCCAGCAGAGGGCGCTCTTCTGAAATCGTGAAACGCCTCCCAGCAGTTGTCTGGAAGTGGCTCCCTGCTTTAGCGCCCTGTTTGCCAGCAGTGGAGGTGGTCGTTGTAAACACGGACCGAGACCGAACCAGGACGGATACCAAACTGTGACACACACATGCTAGAGCTACATCACCCACATTAATCATCTGGAGGCACACTCAGGCACCACACACATCTCTCTCTCTCTCTCTCTCTCTCTCTCTCTGTCTCTCTCTGTCGTCTACACACACACACACAGTACACCAGGGATCAACAGCCTATGGCTCCAGGGCCACATGCTGCTTTTCCTTTCCTCTGTTATGGCTTTGGAAAATAAACAATAAGCATCTCAATGAGATGTATTTTATTGTAATTTGTCAGTCAGTGGGCAGACTGGTTTGCTCCCACTGCTGATGAGACTGGTTTACCAGTCTGCTTAGCATGAGGTGAGAAACTGCTTCTGCGCATGTGAGGAAAGGATGATGGCACGCAGGAGCAGACGCCACGTTTGCTTTAGAGCTGGTGGATCATTTCAGACTGGCTTTTTATTTCATATACACTACGGACAAACTGAGAATTTAATTGAAAAGTGGCCTTCAAAGAGGCCACTTTTATCGTGCTCCAAATCTATTTTTTTCGCATGCAGCAAGACTTTGTTTTGATGACAGCAAAGTCTATCTAACAGTACAAACAGCTCATGTGCCATGTCCTCCTTAGTTTAGGCATGAAAGACATTAGAAAGCATACAAAACTACGAGCAAAAAAAAAAGATAAAAAAATCAAGTATTCTAGAAAGAGGGTCATGAAATGAAACTCAGATTGCAGAGTATTTTATTTTTTTGTAGCACACCAGTCCAAAGCCCAAAATAGTAGCAGCTCCATGAGGCCTCAGTCTGAATCTGAAACAGGAAGCGATGTCAAACCGCCTCTCAGACAGCATGGAGGCCTGTTGTTGAGGTGCTTTGGCCAGGTGGCAGCAGACGTGATGAAGGCGTGGCATCACGGTGCCGTTTTGGCACAGACGTAGCGTCGTTCAATGTCACAGTTTTGGTCATTGAATCTGCCTGTGGAGAGACGACAAATGTTGGACCACAAAGCAACACTTTGGAGCCTCTGTGGTGTGACTGAGGAAGTTTCAATTCTTGGTTCTCTGTGGATCTTCAAGTCAAACATCAAATATCTCATACCATTTGGCAGCAACTCCACACAGTCCTCGTTATCCTTGTAGTTGTCAGGTTGATTACAATCCCAGTCAACGTAGTCAACTCGACTACCATCATACCAATCAAAGGTTCCCTCCTGGAAAAGAGTTATGGTGAGAGTATTACTTTGGGAAATGAGTGAATGGCCTGGCAAAGGACCATGTGTTTGGGAGCTGCTAGGTGGAGTCATGCTGTGTTCTACATGTTCCCCCCATCAGCTGTTCAATGTGTCAGTCAAGCCTTACAAAAGGAGACTAGACAGTGAAGACACATACAATGTTACGGTCTTTGAGTCCCATCCAGGTGCGGTCATCTGTCCCCATGTAGTTGATCACAAAGTCCACCACTCCTTTGCTGTGGTAGGAGGCTAGAAATGCTCCCTTGAGACTGCAGGATACCTGCAGAGAGGAAAAATGATGAAAGACGAGTCTGGACGAGTCATGGAAACATCTGAAGTGAAGGCCTGCTGATAGAGCAGCTGTAAATCAAGTAATTACCTCAGCATTATGATGACGCACACGGTCAGTAGACACAAAGAAGCAGCGACCGTTATAGTAACCCCAGCCAGACTGACAAGTGGTACCTACGACACGACAGCAGTCATGGATTGAAATATCTGGATTTGTGGCGATGTAAATGCTTCATGTTAATGAGCCCAAGATGCCATGGAACAAATGAAGCCAGACTGACCAGCAAAGGACACCTGTGAGCAAAGAGGAGACAACATCAGTGGGATCGAGACAGAAAATGTCCTTCACACATAAGAGGGAGAGAATGAGAGAGAACTGACAAATACTTCAACCAAGAGGAAAATAAATAGTTGAAACTTCTCAGGACCTGGAGTGTGTTGAACTCACCGCAGCCACACTGAGGAGGGTGATGAGATGAAGAAGAGACGCCATCTGTGTGACAGAGACAGAGAGGAAGCCACATTACTCAGCTTGGAGTCAGACAGGAACCAAAGAGATGAAGGTGAGCCGACCTTTGTGGTGACAAAGAGGATCTGACGCTGTAGAAGCAGCTTCCCGACTCAGAATGATGTGTGGGGAGAGTCTACGCCTTTAGAACCCTCAGCCTCGGTCCCTCTGCTGCAGCCTCAGGTTAGTGACACTGCAGAGACGCCAAAGATCCTCCCTCTGCACACACACACACACACACACACACACACCGCATCTATTTTTAATAAAGACACACACACACTCACACACACACATGCACGCTCGCATGCAAACACGCTGACACTCAAGAGACAGGAGTCCAGCACATTCAGTGGGTCGCTGAGCTCTTAGAGCTCCATCAAGGCCTGGAACATTTGATGGACCCTCAGAGCTCCACTGCTGCTCCTCCAAGAGCAGCAGCAGCCGAACACCTGATGAACACTTTGAAGATGTTTTCCTCTCCACAGGCACTCCTGTTTCCATGTGCCATTACCTTTCTATTCAAGTCAAGTTGCCATGTGGAAGTAATGTATTTACATGGGTGATGAGGGATGAAATCCATCCACACATCAACACAACTACTGAACCCTCAGTCCAGTAACACACAGAGCAACTCAGCACATGGGGACGTCTGCACTGTGCACTTCTGACTTCCTCACACTGTTTGATGAGGGGAGATCAACACTCACTGAGAGAGCCCCAGGCTGATTAACTTTGGGAGGGAATGTTGACAGATGACACTATGAGGGAATATTCAAATGCTCAGGAAGTAAACCTACAGGCAGTGTCAGTCAACAGTGACTCACACACACACACACACACACACACACACACAGATGCAATGTGCCTGAGCTGAAGACTTGACAAAGCCTTTTAGGGAGAAAGAGAGAGAGCAAGAGGCGGAGAGAAAGAGGAGCGGGAGACTGACTGACAGACAGAGGACGAAAAATGTTTTTAAAGAAAGAAGTCAAATCAGACCCAGAGAATGTGTGTGTGTGTGTGTGTGTGTGTGTGTGTATGTGTGTGTGTGTGTGTGTTGTTCTTGTATCTGCTCACCCACTCCACAGCAGTTGTGTGTATCTGCAGAGGTGTGTGTGTGTGTCCTCTTTGGTTATGCCCGCCTATACAGCCTACGATCATTCTTGATCTTGGAGACGTTCATGTGGAGGCTTTTGTCCTGGCACCAAAGCCACAGGTGGCCCACCTCCTCCGGGCCGTCTCCTCCTTAGTGGAGATCAAGGGCACCACCAATGTATATGAGATGCGAGTTTGGAAACCAAATGTTTTTGTACTAATGTCCCTTTGTTACCGTTTGTCTATATTTTGACAAACCAGGCCAGTCTCATCAAACTAAATGCTATTGGGCTGTTGTTTTTAGGTTGTGTGTTACACTGCTTTTAAAATTATTATTCAATTTTCCAACCCACGATGTGATCATCCACAGAAAATCATAGTGCTCTTGTAATTATACTTAGTGAGTGTTGTTCAGCACCAATGAATAGTGTCCAGAGTGAGCTGAGGCTCAGCCTGCTCACTGTTTACTGTACAGATGCTTTACTTCTGATAAGGTTACAGAATGAAATGAATTTTGTCAGGAATCAATCAAAAGACCCTCAGCTCAGACATTTGTGTGTTAATGACATGGAAAAGAAACCTCTTGTTTCCAGTCTGACCTCGTGATGGAGCACAGAGACGTAACGTGTTTATGACCATCTTAAAATGCACAGATGATGGTTCATGTCATCTGAGAGCAGCGTCTTATAAGTGTCTGTTCCCTGCTGAGGTTCGGGTTTACATATTAACGACAGGAGGTTCCGTCGGTGTTAATTTTGGTACGCGGAGGACAAAACTGCAGTTTCACTATGAAATGACGCGAACGTCAATCCCGTCCTGAAAGGTAGACAGACGCGCGACACTTCCATCATAAATGGGTTCATTGTATTGGAATGAAAGTTGAACGTTAATCTCAGCAGAAATACTTTTGGACACCGCACTTTTCACGTTTTTATTTGTACAGAATGCTTAAAATCATGTAAGTGTCAGGGCCTCTACCGCCAGCGCATGAGACGGTGTGTTGTGTTTGTTGTTTCCCTTCTGTCCTCCCCTCCCTCCGTGTGTGTGCGTGTGACTGCGTGCGTCGGAGTGAGTGCCTGATTGCAGGATCAGGAACACCTGCAGCTGGGAGTGGCCACCAATTATCCCATCGACGGTCCTATAAAGGCCAGCTGGACCACTCCTCAGCGCCAGACTGTAGTGATGGGCAGATGAGGCCTCATGAGGTGTGTGGCACATTCCCCAAACTGTGTCGAGACTGTATCGACACAGTGTCGCTGTATCACAAAATAGCGATTCCTACTGGATTCAAAAAGTCATTGCACGCAACTTCAGTAAAGACTGAAAACAGATTGAAAAACGTTCATTCACGGGTTTTTATTCAGAAACATCAGCTGCTTTAACATCTTCGGGAAATAAGCATCTGGTTCACCAATTCATTGTAATCACATTGAGTGATTTGCATAAACACAGATACGGATATCACTTAGTGTTTCGATTTGGTCGATTTGGTGTTTCGATTTTGGTCGAACTGTTAAGTTCAGGGAATTCCCAATATAAATACTGTGCCTGATTTTGAGCTTCTTGACGATCGTATTTGCAGCCGCATCTGTGACCAGGCATGTCAATTTTCCTGCCCATTCCTCCAAGTTTTTTTTTTTTTCATGCTGGGCACTATGCCTCAGCATGGTGGAAGTGCTCCGGTTACAGTAGGACAGCTCCTGGGAGCAAATCCCACGTCTAACCTACAATAGAAATAAAGTCAATGCTTGTAAACTATCTCAGTATTCTTCGCAGAGAAATTGGAATAACCCGAAAGGAAACTGGTCAATTGTGGAAACGAGAGTGGAATAATGATTTACGTTGTCCTCCGTGATAAGATCAAAATGATCTCACACGGGAGAAATCTTTCTCTTTGTCGGTTGATCCATGGTTGACATGCCAAAAAGCAATGACAAGCAAAAAACACGAACTCTCCATCCTACAAAACCCACAACCGTATCGACACATTACCTGCACCATAACACAATTTGACACGTTCGACACCAAACGACACCTGCGCTGTATCGGTCCCGTGGTTTGTTGCGAGTTGATATGCGCACCGACACGGGGCTTCGCCTTGTTTGTGTTACACACTTGGATATAAAAGGAGCATTTACAAGGCGTAGGGATTTTAAAGGAGGTTTAATTTCTGAAAAACACATAAAAAGGCTCATTTAGACATCTGACGCACTCTGTGCAAACACCGGTCTCATTCTGAACTGGGCATTAATCAGTAATCAATATATCACAATTTATCAACTTATCACACATTTCACCCAAATCAGATCTCACATTAAGCACACATATAACCTTTTCATATGTAAACAAAATAAAATACATCTTTAGCATGCTTCTCAAACATCAACAAAAATAATACTCTTTTAGCCTCAAAAACGAAATACATCAGTCTGCATTACATTATTCTGTTTAAATATAACTGTAATCAAATCGTTTCATACACACAGCATTCACTCTGCATTCATCCCTGGCTACAGATGAGCTTCTCTCTTCCACTAGACGTCACAGTAGTATATCAACATGTTAGAATTACTAGTGTCCACAAACATGCATTCCACACACACATTCGTGGCACAGTTACTCTGCACAGTTTATACATTCATTTAACATCTTCCTAATAACATTTCTACACTTTATCTCTGCATTGCTCACCTGAAAAATACATAAACAGGCTCATTTAGACATCTGATGCACTCTGTGCAAACACCGGTCTCATTCTGAGGATTAGGACCCCTGCTGCAGTACGTGCCTAGAATTTAGCTGCCCAAACGACTGTCTGCCTAAAATGAGTGTCA
>OMPJ01028513.1:0-12781 GCA_900312935.1 Carapus acus
TTAAATGTATTATATACACACACATACATACATATACACACACACACATATATATATATATATACACATACATACATACACACACACACACACACACATATATATACAGTATATATATATACAGTATATACAATATATACAGTATATATACAGTATATATACACACACACACACACACACACACACACACACACACAGATAGACAGACAGAAAGACAAACAGACAGAAAACAGCACACACACACACAGACACATACTGTATATGTAGCATCTCTTCAGATAAAATCATTGCCGCTAAGATGCTGACATTCATTTCTAGGGTCACCCATGCTTCATATCCTGTTTGACTCATCTTGTGTTTCATTATGTTTAGGAAATTTCCTTCTCGATGAAAACCACACCTTGATTAAATCAGCTGTACTTCTCCGAGCTCTTGGTAGGCTTGGTTGACAGAGAACATCTAGAAAGGGGCTCTTGTATTTGTCTTACCAATGTCATGACCTGAGTAAATGTATGACAAATAGCACCAGGAGCCCAGAAGTGCAAAGGTGTATTGTGTTTTTTGAATTCATGGGCCAATTACTCACTTGTTACTGGTTGGGCCAGTGTTGAGCACGTCAGCCTGCAGCTTGGGGAAGAATCCTGGCTCGTATTTACCCTGGCCGATCTTCATATTGAGGAGGTGTGGGTGGATCGCAGTGTGGTCAATCTTCATCAGCCTCTGCTCGATGGCCTGGGCTGAGGAAGGAGCATGGCAGGTTTATGAATCAACACAAGACAACTTTTTACTTCAAACATGACGACTCTCTGCCTACTTTACTTTAGGCAACTAATCAAGACCACTCAGCATTCTGATTTTCCCAAAAGAAACAAGGACCAATTATCGTAGCATGTCTCTTAACTTACATTGGTATGTCATCGGTCAGACACTCGTTCATCAAAATTATTTCGACATTTTCGACAATTTTGACATACCTCACTAATCACTAGTCAGAGTCAAGATGGATAATCAGTAACAATACGTAACTTAATGTCATTGTCTCTTGAACGGACTACTGATTGTATCATTATAGACCCGTTAATGTCACTGACAGTTGCATTTCCAAAAGAACAGAAAACAGCTTTTGATTGTGGACAGAAACAAGTAATCTTCACTTTTACCTGACACGCATGAGCCAAAAAGCAACAACAAAACGCAAAAAATCCCCACTGGCACTTTTCTCTTTCTGTTTACAACAGCAAATCTCCCCCACAGATTTATCCGCCAAATGGCCACCGACAATCTGGCTCGGTGTTGAATTCAACCTGGGCTGCACATTCAGCACTGATCAGACACTTCATGAAGGGAAATCCAAACCAGCACTAATTGAGTGAAGATGGCGGTGGTCTCTGCCTCCATGGCGACAAATGAGACAAGAAAGAAAGTGGAATTGCTGGAGGGAGCAACACTAGCCGCGAGTTTTCTGTTTTACCGTCCAGGTCCGAGTGCAACAGGTGCAATTAGCGACAAATTTGAGCAAAAGCACAGGGGATCTTCGGTCATACATTCAACAATTCATCTGAAATTTGGCAAATCTTGACAATAGCATTGCTATTGACGAGCACTGCCAAAGTGCCCTTGAGCAAGTCACCCAACTAACCCCCACATCCACAAATTAGGTATGACTTCCTCTCTTAATTCTCTTTCCTTAAAAAACTAGATGAGAACATTTCTGAAGCAATGTCTGTGACTACTGGACATTCCACTCAGTTCCCTCCCCTTTCCCGTCCCACCACTCACTCGCAACCCTCTCACGCAGGAGCTGCTCTTCTCTCTCCCCTCTGCTCGTAAACCCCAACTTTCCTCTCCCTCTCTCTCTGCACCCTCTCAGCTCAGAGAGCGGCAACAGTTGCTATATTCATGAAAGCCAAAAGGCATCGAAAAGGCTCGAGATGATCCCTTTGCAATCACACAAATCTTGTTCTGAGAGAACAAATGCAGAGTGGAGGGAGAAGGAGGGAGTAAAAAATAAAGCTGAAATCTCAAAATCGCTATGTGGTAGAACAACCATTTCAGCTTTTGTGAGGCCAAAATAATTGGGCACGGCAAATCCAGTTCAAATCCAGGGACTGAGCCCGTTTGATATATCTTTCATTAACTAGTTCCGACGTCAAAGGTCCAAAAAAACTACTTTAAGGTCATCTGAAATTGATATATTTTCAAACTGAAGTATCTTCAAAAGCTCTAATGACTGCAGCTGCTGCTGGTGATAGCGGAATGACATCAAACCTGTTTTTTTTTTCCAGGGATTGTTCTCTTTAAGTCTTAATGGTTTTCCACTTACCAGATTCCTTCAGCATGGTGCACCTCTGGTAGGTGGAGGATCTGAGGTTGGGAGCGCGGACGTTGTAGAGGCGGGCTTTGTCGATGCGGGCATCAAACACACTCAGGAGGAGTTCTTTCTCCTCCCACTGGGACATGATCTTGTTGTCGATGAACGTGGCAAACATCTGTGTCTCGATGAAGTGCGACAGGAAGGGCAGGTAGGGCTCGGGCTGGTCCGACAAAAACGAGGCCTGGAGGAGGCGAGAAATGATGCGACATCGGTCAAAGGTAAGAAATCTGTCCACCATGATGTTGTTTGAATTGCTTTAACAAAAGTGCTCTTCCAAAATTAACACAATTTTGTGCTGGATATGTACTGGTACACATTTTGTCTATTGCTATGATAATTCAGAGTAGCTTGTTAAAGCTGGGACATTGTCAACGGATATCTTATAATATCTACAGAGGCATATCATCTACATCTACATCTACATATCATCATCGGTCACGATGTCATGATCATGACGATGTAGTTTCATCACCAACGTTTATGATCTTGTGGTATATGTAAAATTCAGACCACTTGACATGTCGACACAGATGCGGTGTTGGCTAGCTCAGAATATAAACCTTTCAAACCTTGTCAAAGTTGTGCATCTGCTCCCGGTTGGTGAGCCAGGACTCCAGGTCGGGGGCGCTCTGGATGACAAAGGCCTCGTAGTCGGCAAACATGGTGGTGAAGCGGCTGGCAAACACCTCCCTGAGCTGAACAGTCAATTTTGCATTCCTTAGCTCTTCATCCTCAACAGCTGTGCACTTCCCATGACCCACGTCAGCTTGGCATTTCACCCCGACCCGCAGGGCATCCACACAGTCCACAGTCACCCCGGTGCGCTTGGCCAGCGCGTGGAGCCTCTCCAGGGTTGCGTTTCCCTGCAGCAGCTCCAGGACGTGGAGCCCGTCCCCCTCCAAGTTGCCATTGCGCCCGTCGTCCTCCAGTTCTTTAAAATCAGACAGCTTTTGCTCCTGGCTCTGCGTGGATGTGTTACTGCTCAGGTCGATGTTGTGGGTGGTGGGAGACTGTGGAGCCGGGCCTCCGTTTGGAGAAACACCGTGCTGTTGTAACACCTCCCTGAGCTCCTGAATGAATTCCGCCTTGTTGGGAAATTGGGGAAAATCCTCTGGAAGCTCAATATAGTGGTTGTCTATATCCACAAAGCACAGATTGGCCTGTGATAAGAAAAGCAGAGTGTAATATAAGAGGTAATATCATGAACGTGAATGTGGATAAAGCTGCTGACCTGAGAAATCCTAACATCACTGATAGAAAACAGAAATGAAATTGGATCCTGAGCTGTTGACTGACGGCTGCAGTAGAGCCCAAGTAATCATACTATGAGATTACTAACCGTTAAATGGGGAGTGGCTTTGAATAGAGAATTCTACAGTATGTGTGAATGAGAGGCATAAAGAAAACTGTAGATAGATGAGTGTGTTGATGGTAAATGCATACTATCCTTGCCAAATCTGTTCTTATGGAGTTAGAGTCACATCATCAAAATGGCATCTTTTTGAGACAAAGTTAGAGGTGAGAGCAAAATGGGAGGCCATTGCAAATGAAATTTGCATTTGCTTCGTCGCAGATAATAGTGCAGGTTTGTGTAGCTGTGCGAGAACGACAATGTGTGGGGGGAGAAAGAGCAAGAACAAAAACATGAGTGAATCATATTTGAATGGACCTTTCATCTGATGAAATGAGTCTGAGGTGGAGTGCGTCTGAAAAGTGCTGCTGGAGATTTGGATGGGAAATTCATTGCAGATCAAACGAGAGAAAATCTCAAAACACATGCACACGGATGCACACACAAGCACACACACACACACGTGATAGTGTGTGATTAATGAGTCAAGGGTTTTATTGCTCACTGAATGATGCAGAGAAATGAAGGTGGGAATGCTCACGGAAATGTGCAAATTACTCAAACTGTACAAATAGCAAAAAGTAACAACAACAATGTCTTCCAGAAAAAGAGTGGGGATGGGAAAGTACCGTAAACACGGGGGGACAAGACTATGTGCATCTATCAGTACTAGGGTAATGGCTGTATGTGAGTAAGTGTGTGCTGTGTGGGTTTAAGTGCGTGGCTGCGAGTGTTGTCCTTGTGCCTGTAAGTGCATGTGCGTGTGCCATGTTTACCTCCTGAGGAAGCTCCAATTTGGAGCGATCTGTGCCCTCCTTGGACTGCAGACCCATTAGGTAAGGAACAGGGGCATCCAAGAAATGAAGGAGGGAGGCCGGTAAGATGGGCACGTAGACGTGCTGCCACTGGAAAGGAAAGAGCAGCGTGGTGATGCCCTCAGCCACCACCATCAAACGCTGGTAGTCTGAAAGACACAGAAAATCGATGGTTGACGATGGAGATGACGGACATTTTCAGCCGAGTGGTTCTACTGATGGCACTATTGTGAGGATGATTAAGTCTGTGGGTGGGATGAGAACAGTGCTGTCAAAACACATCTTCAAATCCCAAAGCCTTTATTGGAATAAATCTATAAAACAATACATGTTATAATCCAGTGGAGGCACAACGTGTTTGAGCACCACATCACATATCACATTGTATAGATAATTGAGGTCAAAGGTTGCAGGCTTGGTATCGACTTCAGCAGCAGCTTCATCGTACATGATTGTGTGTGCTTGGATGACATTTGCTATTTTTGGATTTTCATCTTTTGTCGCCGCCTCAATGCAGAGATTATGATGAAATCTGTTCACCTCTCTCCTTATATGTAGCCTCTTTCCAGCATTAAACAACTGTTCAAATCTGTGTGTGTGTATGTCATATGTGTCTGCATATGGAATAATAAGCTTTCTTCTCATTTGTTTTTTCTCACTATGTTAATATGTTACTTTCTAACACATGTTCTACATGCTGACAGTCTATTTTACTGCTGCAACCCTGAAACTTAAATAAAGGCGTTACTGACTTTGTCTCATTTCCATGTTTTTATCTGATAATTTTATCGGATCTTATCCAACTTACTTCCGGTTGGTAGAAATTTATCTAGATTATCAATGTCATCATTGTCATTGATGTCATCCTTCCCATTATTTTCGCAGAATTGCAGGTAACAAACACAGACTTGCCATTTTGGATTATCAATAAAAGCCTCACTGGGATGGATTTTGTTAATTTGCAAAACTCCGCTGTCCGCTTTTCCAGGAAACAGAATCCATGGTGTTTCACAGATGTGTGTTGCATGCAAATGAAGGAATACACACTGACTAAACATTGCCTTCAAAACACAAAATCTGTGAGAGAATTCCAGTTGATTCATCGACGTCTGTCCGTTGCATGACTCAGTTCCCAACCATCGTAACCTGACAACAATAGAGCTCACAACAAAAGTGTATTCCCAAAAGAGATCGTGATCAACTTGATATATTGGAAGAATCTCTCCCCTCGCTTGTCCCCACTTGCCTCTTTGTGCCCTCAACGCGAAATGGCAAAACTCATTCTACCAAACTGCTGCCAAACCTTGGGTGGAAACAAGAAAAGACGTTCCCCTTTCTTTTCCAGAGATATAGCGCAGATATCTCAGAAACTGTGCTGTGTAGAGCTTTCGGCTCAGTTCTCAAGACAACATTACCTACGTTTTGAGGCCATTTAGTTTTTTCTTTGAATTGTGTCACCATCGATACCCGGAAAGGCAATAAAAGTGACGAGATACATGCCACACAAAAACCAAAGAGAAGCCTTTGCCAGGACCATTGACGTTCGGCAGGTGATGTGTGGAAAATGGTGTGTGACAGAGCTTTTGTATACAAATTATGTGTGTATGTACGCATCTATGGAAGACACCACGAGTCAGAAGCATGCTGTGTGTAGTGTGGCTTACCTTGTGAGTACAATAGTATCTGCATTTCCAGCATGATGCAGGTAAACACCTGAACCAGGTTTTCCACCCCCAGCAGGCTGAAGGCCTCTCCTAGCGGGAAGTCGGCTAAGGGCAGCTCGGCCAACCCCGGCCTCTGGCAAATGACAGGCTGGTAGGGTCCGTGGAACTTCAGCGATCGGCCCGACGAGGGAAGCGGCACTTCGTACAGTATGTTGTGGATATAGCTCTCCAGTGGCAGTGGGGGGGGCGGGGCGGCCATGACGGCCCGGTGCAGCTGCGACAGAAAGCTGCGGCAGGCGTGCATGAAGGGCATGGGCGTGATGAGGCACAAGGCCTTGGACACGTACAGAGTGTCTCGTGCCGAGTCGTAGCCGGCCGCCCTGCAGGCCGACGAGGACGACAAGATCGGCGGGTCCGCCTCATCTAAAGCGCTGGCCAGTGAGTCCATGCTGGACGAGGAAGAGGAGGAGGAGGAAGGCGGCTCGTTAGCAGAGCCGTGCTCGGCGTTGTGCATCTGGTAGAGGGTCTGCATGGCCGTGCAGATCGCCGAGCTGGTCACCTCCTCAAAGAAGGTGTGGACGAAGCCGTACGTCCGTGAGCCGTCCTCTTTGGTGATGATGAAGGAGTGGAACTGGGGTTGACACTTGTCAGCCTGCGTCCGAAATGCCAGACCCTTCGGCATGCAGAGCTAGATAAAAGAGGGAGCAATGAAAAGGGATCAACAAATGAAATAATGAGAGAGTCTGGGAGAAACAGTATTTTGGATGTCTCACAACGTGACCGCTACAACGACCCAAGTCCAGTTATCAACCAATAGTAACACCGCATGACAGCCGTGTTGGTCACAACACAACACAAGATGTTTCAGTTGTGGTGCAGTCTGAACACATCAAATGTGATTTTTTCCGAGGAAGTTTTAATTAATGTCGCACAGTGTGACATGCACACAACTTATATGATTGAAAGAAAATTCAAATCTCAGAACAACTAAGAGTCACAAAAAATAAAATAAAATCAGACTTTGCCACTCATTCTCATAATTGATACTGGGATGGCTGAAATGAGAAAATAAAGGCTACATGAGACCAATCAGGGTGAGGGTGAATGACTGGGGTGACGATGTGACGGTTAGGTCAACACAGAATAGGGAAAAGGTCCAGGAGCAACAGAGGGTGGGATAGAGGGAGAGAGATGACGTTTCTGCCCTCACCAGTGTCGTCTCACAATCGGCCCCGTGTTTGGTTGCAGCCGCAGCGTTGCTGCATAATGGCCGGTTTCCATGCCGACGTAAGCCAAGAGGCACGATTGAATAATTCAGCAGTGTTGACACCAGGGTAGGTGGAAAATAGGCACGCTGACCTAATGGGCCGACCCGAGTTAAGCCTCCACAAACACAAGTGTTCGAACCAAGGTTGGAACCTCTGTGTGTGCCACCCGTGGTTACCTGGTTGCCTTATTTACCACCTAAGATGGATCAAGATAGTTAGCAGCATGTGCGAGGACACTTAAGCCCAAATTCCTTTGTTTTTGTTTGTTTATCAAGCTTTGCACCCTCTTCCTTCAACGATACATTCAAGTTCAGCTAATAACTCGGTGGAGGCGAAATGTGGGCACTTAACCTTACAGAACTCCTGTGGCAAACACGTTAGGGAGGGGGGCAATTGCTATTGCGTGTTACCTACCAATGAACGTCTCAAACCGTAATACTCTTTCTTTCTTAAACTTGGTTTTGGTGTAAGGTCATTTCTTTTGTCTGTTTTATTCCCCTTGTAAATGCATTTTCCCTGCATGACTGATAAAACTGCAGAACTCCTTGGTTACATTTTTAGTGATTCACTGAAGCAGTTAATTGGCGGCCACCAACCATGCTGACTGCATCTTGGTCGAAGGGGTTCCACTCGACGTTTTCCGGGTAGTGGGCAAGAACTTTTGATTTGAATGTTCTCTTCAAGGGGCTTTGCAGGAAGTTTTCCCCTGGGCACACAAAATAGAAAAGGGCAGGATTTAACAATTGGTGTTAGCATGGAGGAAAAGCTGGCATACCAGACCGAGGTCACCTGAAGACAGTGTAAAATAGTAATTACATCATTTCCCTGGAAGAACCAGCAGAGGAATAAAATCAATTCCCATTTCTTTGGATCTTATGTAACATCATCAGGTGGCAACTACCAAATACACTAACATTGCACCTGTATGTTTGTTTCTATCCTGCAATGAACACTGAGTTAATTATTCTCAGAAATTTCATTGAAAAAGTCAAACTTCCTCCTGTCATAGCTTCATGACACTGAAAATAAAACATTTCAAGCTTTTCTTTGCTCAGTTGTTGACAACCATAGTATATAAGATTTGGAATTTTCATCAGTTGTGAGCCGTAATTGTCAAACCTCATGAAATTGTTATTTTGTCATTCTGGGTTCAGTAATCTAGGAGGTTAGCTAGCTGAGGAGGTGAGGTTTCAGGAAAGTTTCAAGTTGCACTTACATAAGACAGTTAAGAAAGTGTGGAATCATTACAATTCAAACAAAAATATAAGAATTAAGACAGAATTCCTATTTCAAGGTATGTCTGTAATGAAATTGCATAGATGTGCCTCAATACTGTATTTGGTACAATATATGTAGCATAGTATAGTACGGAGATGGTTAGTTGTATGGCAGCAGTATAGTAAAATATTTTGCAAATTGTTACATACAATTCATGGAGAGTGGATTATTTGTAGGTGTTTGTAGTTGCACTGCAAAAGTTTCAACAGCTACAACAAGCATCGATTCTTCTACTGACATCATTTCCGTCCTCACATACCCCGCTCAGACTCCAGAGGAATTAAAATTTTATACTTCCAGCTACTATTACTGCTCACACTGCATCAGCCTGGAGATGGATATCACACTAGTGACTCTCCTAACCCAGTTTTTTACCCCCCTTTTTTTCTATGAGCAAGTCAGGGATCTGAGATAAGGGTGTATTTGGAACACTGACGTGTCTGAGAAAATTTGCATTGTCTTCAGATATTTTTTCATGACATTAACAACAACAACAACAAAGGAAAATAATGTGAGTATCACCACAGATTTGACTTTTTATTGTGAGTTTCTATAATAATTATAAATTCACTAATGGCATTGCAAGTGTGCTATTGAAACCTAAATAAAACATTTCAGCACATCTATATGCAGCTGGGCAACATGTCCTGGACAACGAGCAAAACATAAAACAAATCATCACGAGTCCATCCTCTACTACTCCTTGGCAATCACAGGCATGACACGTAAAACGAACAGATAATCGGGCGTATAAGTAGCGTGCAGCAGCCAGAGCTGAACAGCGAGGCTGTTTAGGATACCAAGACTTAAATAACCTGACCCAAATACTTAGCATCTGCTGGAGGGGACACATTTGGAGGGAAGGAAAGAGACAGCTATGCACGAGGAGACTGCCAGGACGTCATAGAGGCGATGCAGATAGAATCCAAAGAAAAGACAATGAGCCGTTAAGCGTGAGCATTGTATGCGCGGCTATGACTCAAACCGGTGCAATCCTGCATCTCTGCGGAGATATAATTCAGGCGAGCGATTTCCTTCTTTTGCAGCTCTGCATGAATGTTTGAAAGTTGCCTTAGCCCTTGTGTTATATTTCTGCTGCATCTTCTCTTCTTTACCCCATTGGAAGCTTTCGTTCATCTCAATTCATATAAGCGGCCAACGCAGCATTTGCGTTGGCAGCCATTCTTCATATGTGCTAACAAATGTCTTGAAATGCAAAATAATGGGATTGTAACAATGAGATTAAAAAATGATGCAACACAGGCTCGTTTACAGAAATTATGCACAACTTCTGTAACCACTAAAATTTCATTCAGGCTTTTTGTGTTTTTGTAGTGGTTATTGCGCGTATTCAGGTATTCGAGGTATTTAAATCTAGTCTATTTTCCAGTTTTTCCATTTAAATATAGCTTTTGGCGATCTGTAAACAATCTTTTCAATCACATTTTCATTACCAAGGAGCATGTTGGTGTTTGATGCTGCTCAAGTGCCAGTTTTCCTCCCTTGTTACCCCCACCACAAAGCAATGCCTGTGGGATTTTCAAACTATAATGGGACAGGGTCGACTCATTATTATTCATGTGTATTTAGAGCAACCGGCAGAGGAGCGACAAGGCCCAGTCGACTGGAGTGTAACGATGCCGATTTACCTTTGGCGGCTGTTTCTGGGTCCCTGCCTTGACGGTCAGCCTCTAGCCACTGGTGCAAAGCTATGGATGACGGACATGCAGGAGGACAAAGGCAGAGGGGCAAAAGAGAGACGAAAAAGAAAACAAAGAGAAACACAGCAAGGTCAAGATGGATGCACACAAGACAGCCTGTTAATATGCATGAATGTGAGCAGAGCATGCACATGAGAGTAGTACACATAAAAATCAACGACAAAACTGAGCCTGGAATGGTATTTACACAAACATGAACTTATTATTATGACAGACAGGCGGATGCACGGACAAACAGACACAATATTTCATCAATGTAAGGGGGCTGTTACTGTGTATAAGGCAGGAAGGACAATAAGATGCTGGCAGTTTGCTGGAATTATCAGCGCTGGCACATTTTATTATCTGGTGGTCTCAAATAATGTGATGATTTCAACCGTGCAAAATGCAAATTTGATGTATACAATTATGAGAGCGCTGGATGTGACTTTCATTCTTCCAATCAGGCCACCCTGATTCTGCAATTCTGTACGAAACTCGTCAGATGCAAGTCAGACTCCGATGATAAACGTGAGTGTCGAGCAGAGATTTCAGTTGAATGTTGGTGAGAAGTAACCCAAACAAAAATCAGCTAGTCCTCTGTCAAATGTATAACATCCTAAACACAAAGTCTTGACAATAACATTTCAACTTTTTGTAATGTTTCTGCAACATTTCCAACGTCCGATTGGAATTCTTGAACACATTGTTGGGCAGTGGCACATTTTTTCTAAGGGTATCATACTTTTTCTTTCAGCTGCTAGCCTAAGGGGTCAACACAGGGGACTATCCCTCTCCACCTCCTTCTACCCTTGAAGCCATCATCTGAATCGCCAACCACCCTCAGGTCCTCCTGGACTACATCCATGAACCTCCTCTGTGGTCCTCCTCTTTTCCTCCGACCTGGCAGCTCCATATATCTTCAACATCCCCTGTCCAATATATCCACTATCTCTCCTCTGCACCTGACCAAACTATCTCACTCTTGCCTCTCTCATCTTATCTCTACACTGCTCCATCAACTCCTGTGCTCATTTCCGATCCTATTCAACCTAGTTACTCCCACATCGCACGAATTTCCCCTTTTTCTGTATCATTTTCCGTCTATTTCCCTAAGCTTGTTACCATACATTAATCCCCGACCCCTTTCAACATTCTTACACTTTGCTTTATTGAAGACGTTTTCTGAACTGGTCCCATGTTGCAGCGGGAGAAGACTGTGATACATAAAATGTGATGCATGCAGATTGGTTTTCTATTGCAGCTGGATCCAGGCAGTTTCCATTACACGTGTAAACCCATAAAGGCATTGTTAAGAAAAAAAGAGATTAACGTTGTTTCCCCCTTTTCCCCTTTGTCCCTCCCTTCGCAGGCATGGGACACCTCAGGCAAGATAATGAGTGAAAGTACCCGTGTGCATGCAAAGTCTGTTAAATGAAGGCACAGTATTTCCCTGAGGGTGTTGCCCAAGAAATATTTTGCAGTCTAACAACTGATGACAGAACTACTGTTGCTGCCACAGCTGCTTGAGTATTTATAGCTTGGCGACATGGGATAATGTTGATTGGTCAAGGGTGAACTGATAGCCTTTTCTAATCCAAGAACTGCGGCATGAATGCAGGATGTCATCGACAAAATTACAACTGCTTTTTTTGCACTTTGTGAGTGTAACCCGAGCCCCCCCGAATAAGAACAACGCTGGGGGAATGCAAAGGTATTCTACTTATTCTTTGGATCAGGGTCAGAACAGACAAAACAAAATAGCGGATAGAAATGGTGCCCAACACACAGAGTGTTAGACTGCAGAATGTCAGTAGAGATAAAGTAACAGTCAGTGTGGAACTTCTGTTAAACTAGTCACAACAACCACTGCAACATTTTGTTTGAATGTTAACCTGAACACCAGGCAGCATATGTATATGTTGTATTGCATAGATTCTTTCAGTAGACTATCACAAGTTTATCTACATTGCTCCTTAAAATGTATGAAAAAAGAAAAACAGGTGCATAATTGTGGTCAGTCCAACTCCATACACAATGCTAGGAATCAATGAATGAAAAGAATTATATTGCATTGCAATTGTCTACACCGTTTGAATTTTAATGTCCTCGTTGAGGGGCTAAATTAGCTACAAATCTCGCTCTTTCTTTTGCCTGTTAATGTCATGTAGCCACGGGACACCCAGAAAATAAAACAAAACAGCCAAGAGCTGTGCATGGAGGATTGAGGGATAGAATGTAAAAGGGCGAGAGGAGCCCCTCGAGTTGGAACCTCATCGGCTCGCTCACTGTGCGCTTTCAACTTAAACTGTAAATCTGCACAGCTGCAGC
>OMPJ01028513.1:12848-23443 GCA_900312935.1 Carapus acus
AGTGTGTACCCTTATTTGATTCTTCTTGTAGTGGACATTCAAGCCTTAACGTCATTTCTAAAACAGCTAATGAAAGTTAAGTTTTAGTGGTGTTAAGATAGACCACATAAGACCATTCAATGCTCATATCCTGCCCGTCACTAATTCTCTTGTTAAAATGAGGTTGATCACGGATAAATCACTGTGTATTTTCTTTGATTATGTATTTTCTGTGATCAAACAAAAATCTGACTGAGAGTAGCAAAGTATCTACTAAGCTAAGAAGTGCCAAGTTTGTTTACATGCAGACGCATGCACACAATGAATCACACAAACCGTCAAGAAGCGCACAGATTTAAACTGTTTGACTATTTTAAGATGCACATTCCACCCAAACTGCTCCCCCGGCACCTTTCCTGAACAGCCAACCACTCCTGAAATAATGAGGATGGTTCAAATGCAGAGGTGCAATTTCCCTAAGGGATTAATAAATCATCTCAAAACAAATCCCGATTACTAACCAAGGATGACGCTGAGCACATTCACACTCGTAGGGGTCTGGCAACCGTATATTTTGTGCAATGACACAATAACGCAATACCATCTACGTCTTCGGGCCACGTAGAAACCAATCATGTCTCTCTGAGACACATTTTATCAATCTAAGGAGGATATTGGGTTCATGTAAGTACATCATATACAGTAAAAGACAGAGAGGAAATACGCCAAACAACCAACATATTACAGTAAATACATGAAGCTGGACTCAATAGTGACAGTGGCAGAAGAAAGGACAAACGGCTGGACATAAGGGACAACGCCAATCACCCTGTGCACACCGTCATCAACAACCACTGATGTTCAGCTATAGGCTGCTACTTCTCACGAGCATGACCGACAGACTAAAGAACTCTTTGGTCGTGCTGGCCATGGAACTGTTCATCTCAGGCATGGGAGAGTAAAAGGGGTCAGAAGATGTAACAATAGGGTGTGAATTTCAGCCTAAAGGGATTACAGTGCTATGCATGATTTAATACATCTCTGTGCAGTACAAAATATATACAGTCTGCCCAGTGCAATAAGCAACATCTCTCCAAGTGCATTACACATTATACTGCTGATGCCCGGTGCAATATACCATCTATCCTCGCTGTAACAACATAGATTAAGATGCTGCGGATGAGTGTGCAGGGAGTGAAATGAAGTGCATTTTGAGGCTAAGCAAGAAAATGCTTTGTTCCCTGACAGATATCATCCGACTCAAATCAAAATTTGAAACCTGCATGTACCAAGACCATAATAGTTGAACTGCAGTGACTGTACTGCAGTGGGACTGCATCTCGACATAAAAATTATATCCACTGCTCTCTTGCTTGCTCACTGCTTTTATTCTGAACTATTTAGATATCTCCACTGTTGTGTATTTCTTGGTGGTTCTCTCCCTCATTGGTTTCCATTCTGATCTTTGAGTAGATGGGGCTTTACATTGCCTGGATCAATAGGTCAATGGATCAATAGAGTACCTACCTACAGAACTACCTACCTATCTAAATACAACAGGAAGCTCTTACAGCACAAATATTTACTGTGCTTCTCCACAGTGTACATATAGTGGCCAAGGTTGTGTATACATTACTTCCGTCAACAATTAAAAGGAATCTGCACAAAGCGAGCAGTCTGGACAAGCCAGCTCTCCTCCCTCCTTTCAGCTCAGTGGACAGTCCTTTCGGCAGGACTTGTGAAAAGGGGGAGTTGTGTCCGTGCCAAGACCTCTGCACGGTTTGGCAGGAAGGTCGACACGCTCGACAACACCCACTTGTCACCCGGCTTGTCACACTTGTCACAGATACAGCCGATGGCAGGCACGAGGCCCGATTAGGCTTGATAATTTGTGCACATAACAAATGCACGTGTGAGCACGCACCGAGCAGCGGCGTGTGTCGAAAGGTTATTTTCAAGAAAACCGCAGCATCTTCGTCTCTGCCACCTCCTGCTCAGCTTCACGTATTTTAGACAGACACTTTCTACATACATACAAGTACATCATGGCAGGTCTCCGGACCGTCTTACAATTCCTCTCTTTCAGTCTCGCTGCAACTCCTCATATTCATAAGGAGCAGACCTTTGAAAATGAGAGAGCACTGTAGGAGGCAATACTGAGTCCGAGTGATGGTGGCTGTGATAGATTGTGTGTGTGTGTGCGTGCGTGCGCGTGCGTGTGTGTGTGTGTGAGTGAGGGAGAGTGTGGTGAGGACCCTCCTCTCTTCTCTCTTTGAGAGCTATAGTTCGTATTCTTGAGTTTAACTACTTGGCCTCCCTCCTTACTTTAGTGTTGGCTCCAGCATGTGCAAGTGTGTGCGTGTGTGTGTGTGTGTTTGCGTGTGCATGTGTGTCTGACTGAAAGCAGTCCAGTGCTCAGCTTAAACCGGCTCCATTGGTCTTATTCAGCACAAAACTGGACAATAGCACAGTGATGTCACCACTCTGTCATGCAGTCAATCACTGCTTTGTTCTGCCATCCATTGCGAGGAGCGAGGGAGAGAGGAGGAGAGGAGAGGAGAGGAGAGGAGAGGAGAAGAGTGGAAGCAAGAGGAGAAAAAAGACGAGGGAGAAATTGAAATCGAAAGACAACGGTGAGGCTGAGGTGGGAGAGAAAGCAGAGGGTGACTAAATTTGAATATCTCATTTTCCTGCAGGTGGTGCTGCTCGTAATCTGGATGCCCCGCCGGGTCCTGCGGGTTTTTGTGCCCACATTTCGTGACTCGCTGTCACCTGATTGTACAGCGGGCAGATAAGCGGCTTAAGGGAACACAATATGACTGTCTGCCACACAATGCAAACAAATAACTCTGATGATAAATTAATTTACAGCTCAAGATAGCTCTGTTGATGGCGATAAGAGCGTGGAAATCCCTCTGGCATCTTTGCACAGGGGGATTTATCAATGGGAAGCCGTTTTATCCACTTTAAATTGGCTTCTCCACAGCAAAATGAGCCCAAAATTCTTCTCTGATGCGACAACGGCGCGACTGCCACAGTCGGACTGGACACAAACGGCTCAGCGCCACGTTAAAAATGTGAAAAACTACTCCAAGAAAAATAAATGCAGTATTGAGCTTTAATTTGTATACTCTCCTTTTCCCTGTATTTTACATTTTAAGTGCAAAATCTGCAGATGAGGATTAGTGGTGTGACTAACTCCAGTATATTCGTATCACGTTCATCGATGTTCATCGATAAGCAGCGTGCCTTTCAAATAAGGCAGTAATGATTTCAAAATATCTGTGTAACTGTGCCATCATAACTGCCGCATATTAATGGTAGCACTGAAGTCAAATTCATATTGTGTAATTAAGTAAGTACTTCAATCAGTCAGTCATCGGCCAAGCCACCACTGTTTCTGATGAGGATTAAACGGGATCAGAGTTGAGTTAGTTTTGCATGTCTCCAGTTCACCACCTTACACAGTACGCGTTTTTGTGAATTGTTTGCATTTTCCCATCTGTTTGTAAATTTCGTTCTTGTGTCCACCACCAGTTCCCACATTCGGGCACTCCTCTCTGTTACCCTCACACCACCCATTCCCTTTGTCGTTTGTCTAGGTTCCCTCCAGCGATTGTGACAGCATCAGTCAACATACAGTCAAACTGAGGCTGAGTAATGAACGCAGATGCTACGATGGGGTTAACTTCAGAATACACTGTCCTGATAGGTTTTGAGGTCCTCCCCCTATTGTGGCGCTCCAAACTCCTTTCTGGCTTTTTCTAACCTTCCCGTTTTATAAGATCCCAAAGTAGTCTCAGAAATCACATGGTCGTTATCCAGGGTCGCCCAAGCATGGAGAGGTTGTGCGGGGGAAAAAAATCTCAGCTCATCTAAACATTGGCAGACAAATTATACTGGGTTGCGTCCTCCTCGGATTTACCTTGAGGGCAACTGTACTTGTGAGAGGTTCCAGCCTGCTGAGCCATGATGTTCCCCTTACCAGAAAATGAGACGCTCTCATCAGGCACTCCCCCATCATCACCAGCCCATTACAGTCACACAGCTGCCTGAGAGCAAAGCACATGCGCTCTACCTCTAACACACAGACTCTTGTCTATAGTATCCCACCACCCTGACTCAGAATTCTCATTTGCAATGCTCAAAGGTCCTGTTGGTAATGAGAAGGAGATAAAAAATATATGTAAAACATCACACACACACAAACTCATTGTGTCACAGAGGAAAAGACAAAGGAAAGGTAAGAGACGAACACACAGCACAAAAAACATGTAATGGGTCCAATTGTGCCTGATGATAAGAGAAACGACAGATATTACATAGGGCACTCCAGACCATGGCCTATATTTGAGGACACAGGGAGGAGATCGTGTAATTGGTGGGCCAATGTACTACAAAACTGACCCACATGCGTTTAAGTGTATTTCATGTTTTGCCTGTGTTGCTGTACATTTTTTGGGTCATGAGTCACAATGCCTTGGACAAAAACAAAGATGATACATCTCATAAATGATGCAAACTGTAGAATTGCTTAGTGTGCTGTGGATGGAGGGAAGGAAAACTACTCTTGATACGAATACCAAACTCATCTTTCAGTCCGACACCAATCACAACATCTCTCCATCCTGTTCTCTACATGATGTATTGCCCTGACAGGAGAAGCTGTGAGCACTGAACCGAGAGATGGAATCAAAGAGGAAACGCCAAAGTAGAAGTACCGCTTGTGAAATGATGCCTATAAAATGGAATTTAGGAAAAGAAATCTCAACAGAGATGAGATCAAACTTATATTGATCACACACGTTCACATTGCATACTGATGTTGGATAAAGAGGTCTTGAGTCTGCAACGCAATACTTTGTGAATGTTTTTGGTTGGTATTTTAACACGACTTACATTAAAAATAAAAAACCCCAAAACATTTCAAATGATGTTTGTTTGGTCAAAATTTTGCTGTTTTATGCTGACGGTTCAAGATTTGATAAACTAATCATGAAATATAACAAATTATTTCATTTCTGCCCTGAATGTTTTCTCTTTGGGATGCTTTTTTCCCGCCTTTCATTCAGAGCACAACTGCCACTGAGCTCTCAACAACCTGGCGGATTGAGGAGCAACCGTTGGTGTCGCCATCGTTGAGTGCCAAAAGGGAGCATTTAACCTGCGCAACACCTTCTCAGTGGGCGTGAGAACCCAGCCTGGTGAGCTTGTGAAACTGATACCACAGCTGCAGCATTGAGGAACTGAGGACAGCTGGCCTCATGACACACATCACTGGTCAGAGTCAGAACTGTGACCAGTAGGCACAAACTGCATGGTGAAAATGAAACCAGAGTAAAAGAGAATGACAGAGGTGAATCTGCAAAGAGATTCATTAAGGGGATTTATTAAGTTGATAAACAGCTGCTGTCTTTCTTATCCGATTGTACTCCAAACTCTTGTTTACCCACTCATCACACGTGACATGGAGGAGTTGGAGTTTCATTCGTGAGAGATCAAAGTCAAAATTGACTGTACGAGCCCCCACAAGCACCAACAAACCCTGTCGCACAATGTCCCTTAACTCAAGGTGACGTGTCCTGCGAGCAGCGTGTGTTAGGCCAGTGAGGCAACAAAGTCAAGCCACGGTGTGTCCTGGTACCACAGCAGCCGTAATCGGCCTTAAACGGCTGCATAGCTATCTATAGTTATGCAAGAGGATTAATGGTACGTCTGACGTAACAGCGTACTTCATACTATTGGGGCCTTACATATACGCATACTGGATACACACAGAATACACTGCGTATATTTACACGCACACACACAATAACAGTTGCATAATGTATATTTATTATACGCGCACACACAAAGAAATATGTATGCTTTGTATGTATGTATGTATGTACAGTATGTATACGCACATATATGCGGACACGCGGACACACACACACCAATTGAGAATATTTATCCATCCATATCTAGATATGTATAAATACATCGAATTTGATTTATTTTCTGTGTACGTGTGTGTGTGTATGTGTGTTCATACATACCTGTGCATAGACACATGCATACATATACAATACAAACACACACACACACATAAAGTATATTTATCTATCCATATCTAGATACGTATAAATACGTACAATTTGATGTAGTTTCTGTGTACGTGTGTGTGTGTGTGTTCATACATACCTGTATATAGGCACATGCATACATATACGGTACACACACACACACACACACACACGCACACACACACACACACACAGATTATTTGGATGACTCAAAATCAATCTATTAACCTTTTCATGCATTTCATGAGTACAACACCAATCCATAAATTTCCATTAATTTCCACAAGATTAAGAGAAAACTCAATGGAAAAACACAATACAAGTTGACCAATGTTGGCAACACTGTTGATCAAATAAAAAGTCCCAGATTGCCTTTCCTTTTGTCTCTTACTGGTCCATAAGAAGGGGAACATATGGAGTTCAGGTTGAAAGGTCAATCCAAAGAGAGGGTTGTGAAATGACAGCTCACACCTTTCAGCGTCGGCTGCTGGTTTGGGCCAAATGGACAGCGTCTTATGGGAGGGAGGCGACCCCCTCAGTAACGGCCAGTGACACCCTCAACGGTTGTCATGTCATGCTAACTCCCAGAGGAGATAATCCATCATTAACCATGACTAACCCTCCCGCCTCACACACCCATCCAATATCCAAAGAGCGACAAAAGGAGCCCTCCAAAGGATGTGGGCGCAACCCTCCCACTCAGCATCACGTCAACGAGGAGACAAGCATGTCAGGTGCTCTGTCTGGGTCGAACAATCAATTCTGCAACTGGTCTATTGAACGGGGTCCAAACTTTGCCATTTTTTGGGGTTGCGTGGGCAAATTTATGCCCTGGCAACCCAAAAGACCACATTTATTTAGCATGATGCAAATTACCATCCAAATATGGTCCTTGACACAGGTTTTTCCACAGCTGCACCGGCTATTGCGATTATGTAGACAGCACTCCCACGCCAGTTTGATGGCAATGGATTCTGACAGCCAGGTGTTCGTTCAATGTTAAGGTCAAAGTGGTTGAAAAAAAAAAAAGATAAGCACCATCTTTGGCGAATCACACCTCAAGTGTATCATACTCAATGACAAAATACTTGTCTCATCATCCAGATTTGTTGCATTGATTTCTCTTGCTGTCAGTTTTACGGCATACAAACACACAAACATGCTGTGTCGTGAGGCCTGGCTGTGTGTTACAGTGCAGCCAGGAAAGACCTGCCCAAGCAGATTAGTCTAAAAGGCTTAACAGTTGCCTGGCTGGGTTACACAAAGAGAGGAGACTCAGGGCTGACAGAGATGATCAAAAAAGCACACACATGCTCAGACGAGCTCACGAATAATTGACACAAATTCTGAATATAATGGGAGCTAGTGGAGACTGCTTAAATTCACACCAAGAACTGCTTGATCAAGTGAATCATCAGTCTCAGTGACATTAAGAATAAGTGCATTAAGATGACTAACATATTTGAGTGCTGCCTTGAATACGAGATCCAGTTGTTGGCTCAGTCCCTTGTAGATGTAGAATGTAGAGGGCCAGGAAGATTATGTCATCCAAACCAACCTTTGAACTTGACTGCTACCCGCAGGCAATAATCAATCACCCATTTAAAAAGGATCTCAACTTGGTTAGCCTTTCATTTGTGTAATCTGTTTCTAATTACAATGCGTGAGCAGGGGGGTCATACTCTTTATCATTAAGAATTGTATGTGCCATATTTTTATTGGGATCAGGCATTAACCATCGTTACCCAGACATTTATGTCACCAGGGATATGGGTATCATCTGTCTCACTAGCTTTTATGCTAAATGAGGCCCGCCTCTGTGCAGACAGATGGCAGAGGCCAGAGGTGAACATCAGCGACTACTCCCTTTGTGCGCTGTTGCAGTTCACCGACCCGCTCTGTGCCCTGCTCCCTGTCCCCGGTGGGCCCATAAACCTCTGAGCAGTTTGTCCAGAGTCTGTTGGGGGAAATAATGCGTTGAAATTGTGCCAAATTATACTTGAAGATGGCTGTGGGCAACAGCATTGGACCTGTGTACTGCAGTGACGTGTGGTGAGGTTCGTGGCTAGTGAGGCACTGGCTTCATTACAATCAGATTTACAAACGTATGAATCGCACAGAGTATCTCATTTACCAACAGTTCAACCTCTGCATGGTTTGGTGTGATCACAATTTGCACATAGTGATCATCTGCCTCACTAGGGAGCCATGACATGAAAATTCACATTTCGTTCATTAGAAAAAAATTACATACTAATCATTTATAGCTTATTTCAAGGGTTCCAATATGTCCACTGTCCAAAGATAATAAAACATGTCTCATATGTCCAAAGACAACAAACAACCACTTTATATGATGCAGCAATTACTGTACATGTACAAATGTCTGATCAGATGTGATTGACATGAATTTCACCTTGAAAATGTGCAGAGGCCTCAGTTCGCTTGCCAGTACTGGCTGAGAGTATGAGACTCACATTGCAAACAATATCCAATGCGACCCGTTTGTGATAAATAACGTCCTAAAAGGCATTCCCACGGAGATAAACACGCTCTGACTTGTTGGAGGAGTGTGACTCTTCACAACAGCAGGCAGCGTTATTAGCACTTGTGTGGGAAAGCAGCGGTGGTTGTAAATGGCTCGTCCTCCAACCAGCCCGACTGGTTATTATGCCAATTTGATTGACAGCACATTAAAATAATATCTATCATGGTGTGTGTGTGTGTGTGTGTGTGTGTGTGTGTGTGCGCGCTAGCCTTTTAGTGAGTGGTGAAAACGGGACAGGTGGTCTTACACAGCAGCCTACTGGAGACATGACTGTCCATGACAACATCTCAATCACTGTCGATGGACAACTTATGTCTCACTTCTCCCCTGTCAGCGAATTAAAATCATTTAAAGCACATTTGATCAAACTCACCCTGTGCAAGCACTGAGACCTTAAACTAATAACGTGCGATGGCTGTTGTCCATCATCAGTGGCCATGTTTTTGACAGACACACGCAAACCTCTGCAGCCTCAGAACGCTGCTCAGTAATGAGAGAAAATGATTGTTCCCAAGTTTCCATCAAAGTGGCAGCATCTCAGCTTCACACAGCTGGAGGAAAGTCATTAAAGAATTGAAAAAATCATTCAGCCACTGAATACTACAATACAGTTTTCAAAAAAAAAATATCACTTGCTGGCACACCCTCCAGCCAGTTACAGAAGTGGGATTTCAAGCATTTTGACTCATCGATTTATGCAAAAAAAAAAAAAACACAAAACATGAGCAATAACATCTTGTGTCTTTTATGTTATTTATCTATTTATGTTGTATATGTACAACCACATACAATTTTGTTGTTTGGTGAGCGTGTTCTCTGTAGCAATGACAAATAAAGCCAAAGTCTACGTCTGAGAAAATGATGCTGAAAGCCTTTGCACACTTACACACACAGCTCCTGGAAGTGTTTGGGGAGCTTTATATGGTGTAGCAGTGCTGAGAGAGTGAACTGTGTGACACTCAGGTGAGAGCAGTAGAAGTGCGAAAGGGACAAAAAAGAAAAAAAAAATCAAGCTTTGAAAATGGTGAGAAGGAAGGGAAAGAGCTTTGGTGCTACTGGAGCATTAGATTTGAAAATGGCGCCTAGTATATAGGATACAACACCGACTATGCCAGACCGTTAGTTCCATTGTTGAGGCGACCCAAATGACGCACAGCCTCATCTAAGGAAACGACAACCTTCAACTACAAGTGACTTTGTGAAAATAACCTGTAGGTGCGATTGTCTGTGATAATCATGCATGTACAGTAACCTCTGATGAAGCCTCGGGCTAATCTACAGGAAGCCTGGCCCTAAGACAAGAACAATGAACCTGGGATATACCGCATTGCCACACAAAGAAAAAAGGGGGGAGCGGAATCGCAACCGAAAATAGCAAAGGCACGGAACGCTGCCTAGCATAGGTCAGCACAAGTTTGGCCATGTCAAGGAAAGGATGCCAAAGGAATGGAAGAATACTGAAAATGACTTCAAAACACGACTGCGACTAGTCCAAAAAACACCAGTGGCATCAATCACGGTGCACTCAGACCAAATATGGGACACATTTAGATTTTAGGCAGAACATACACAGCCAAATATAATCAGAGTCGGGATCTGCTTAATTGCCCAAGCTTATGCACAATAAATAAGGAGTTTGACGTTGTTTCTTCTTCTATCAATTAACCATTCGATCACCTACTTCTATGTCCCAGAATCTCGTACTCACAGGGCTTTGTAGACACACACACTCCTCTCTCAGAAAAGAGAGAAAAACTACCAAAGAGCAAACAACTTCGGTTGAAAATGTGGAATCCTTAGCACAGTAGACGATTCAAAGACGATTCCACGAAAAAACAATTGGGCAAGTAAATGGGGACTGCAATTGGAAGATCATAATGTAAATTTGATGGATGGAGGAATTTCACCCACAAAGTACAGAGGGAGAAAAAAATATTTCAGATTCAAATATTACACAGCATTTAAATCATGGCAGGAACAATCCTAACAGCAGTGCAGAGGGC